>ML809872.1:25206-35932 GCA_009831015.1 Picea engelmannii
AGACAAGTGCGAAGGTCACAGAGACTGGGGAGAGAAAGATACGAATGGAAAGGTCTAAAAGTGGTCAGACGAGATTCAAAATAGGGTTACAGGGGATACTAAGGAGAGGCGAGTGTCCCACGGTCAAATTTTATGTACCAAATTTTTTGACTACAAAACATGTAAAACGAAAGAGTGCATGATGGGGCAGTTTAGCGGTTGATTTGTATACTTGCGGAATTCCAGGAAAGTGGCTAAGTATGGAATAGGGAAACGGTCGGTCGGACTCGTTTTTAGAATTGAGGATTGAATATTTCATGAACGGACCAAACCGATGAAGCGCAACTGACATTCCATGATGTTTGAAATTAACACTCGGAAGGGATAATATAGCCATCCATAAATTTTGGTTTTATGCGTATTAATGGGAGATTTCCTCAAATCCTGGTTTAGCATTAAAAATTTCTAATTGCATACTTAGAAATAAGATCTTATATATAATTGGTAACTGCTAATTGCAAAAGGGCACGGGCACATGAAACAACGATTAGGAATTGGATATTTCTTGAACTTGCCAACCCGACGATCCACAGAAGAAATTCAAAGAAATGGCAAAGTATGGAAAGAGGACAGACACACTTCAAAATGGGGTGACAATAGTTCCACATGAGACGTGAGGACCCAACAGTCAAATTGTATGTCTCAGAAGTTTTCAGTGCAAAATGTACTATATATATATATATATTTTTATTTTTATTTTTTTATTTTTTTATTATAGACAAGTGCGAAGGTCAGGGAGACGAGGGAGAGCAAGGAATGAATGGAAAGGTATGAAAAGCGATCGGACGAGATTCAAAATAGGGTTATGGGGGATACTCAGGAGAGGCGAGTGTCCCACGGTCAAAATTTATCTATCGAAATTTTTGACTGCAAAACGTGTAAAACAAAAGAGAGCATGATTGGGCAGTTCAACAGTTGGTTTGTATATTTGTGGAATTCTGGGAAAGTGGCTAAGTATGGAATAGGGAAATGGTCATTCGGACTCGTTTTCAGAATTGAGGATTGAATATTTCATGAAGGGACCAACCCGACGACGTGCAAATGACATTCCATGATGTTTGAAATTAACAGTCGGAAGGGATAATATAACCATCCAAATTTTTTGGTTTTATCCGTATTAATGGGAGATTTCCTCAAATCCTGGTTTAGCATTAACGCTTGCCAATTGCATACTTAGAAATAAGATATTATATATAATTGGTAATTGCTAATTGAAAAAGGGCACGGGCACATGAAACAACAATTAGGAATTGGATATTTCTTGAAGCTGCCAACCCGACGATCCACGAAAGAAATTCGAAGAAATGGTGAAGTATGGAAAGCGGTCAGGCGGGCTTCAAAATGGGGTGACAATAGTTCCACATAAGACGTGAGGACCTGACGGCCAAATTGTATGTCTCAAAATTTTTCAGTGCAAAATGTGTACTAGGGAAGAGGTCATGATAGGTAGACTGTAATACGAAAGATGGTATGATTTGAGTCCGGTTGTAAATTTGTATATTGCGGAAGTCACGGTACTATTCATAGGTCATGGAACAATAGAAGTCCAAACTAGAGCCCACCTACAGGGAATCCACGGTCAGAGAAGTGACTGGGTATGGAATGGGGAAGCGGTCGGTCGGTGTCGTGATATAAGAGCACGAGTGAAAACATGAACCCACAAGTCCGCTTACCTACGCAGCTAGACATTTTTGGAAAAATGAATAAGTGACGGGAAATATAAAGTTCAAGGAAAAGAGAAACGAATATTTGGCTAAGCATAGAAGACAAAAAATAAGGGCTAATATATTCACATCTATAATAGATATCCCATTTCCTGGCAAGATATATACTTGGAAACAAGTGCGAAGGTGGCGGGCACAAAAAACAACGACTAGGAATACGATCCGTAAAAGAAATTGCAAGAAATGGCCATGGAAAGCAGTTAGATGGGTTTCAAAATAGGCTGACAAGGATTCCCGAGGAAACATGAGGCCCATACGGTCAAATTGTATTGATCATAACTTTTGAGTGCATACTATGTAACACGGAATAGGGGATGATGTAGGAAAAATGACTAAGTGACGAGAAAGATAAAGTACAGGGAAAACAGAAACGAGAATTTGGTTAAGTATATAAAGCTTGGTAAGGAATTCACATCTGTAATAGATATTCCATTTCCTCGCAAGATCTTTTGTGCATGTTTTTGGAGAAGTTATATACTTATTGCATATACTTGGAAAGAAGTGCAGAGGTGGCAAACGTTATATACTTATTGAATATAAAAAGTAGCTAAGTATGGAATCATGGATCCATACATGAGGGAACCCTTGTCAGCCTATTTTTAAACCCGTGGTGGAGGTCCGGGTGTTGTTTGCAGGCGATAAAACAATGGAAGTTCAATATAGAGCCAGAGTGTCCGAGAATTCGCGATCTGAAAAGTGCCTAGGAATCGAATGGCTACTCGTTTGTCGGAGTGGCATTTTCGAAAAAATAACTAAGTAAAGAGAAAGAGAGAGTAGAGGGGAAAAAGAAACAACAATTTGGTCAAGTATAGAAGAGGGAAAATAAGGTCCAATATAGTCAAATTTGCAATAGATATTCCATTTCATGGAAAAATATTTTTTGTATGTTGCTGGATAAGTTGTATACATATTGCATATACTTGGAAAGAAATCTGAAGGTAGCGGGCATAGGAAATGAAATCTAGAAATTTAAATTTCCTGAACCTGCGAACTCGACGATCTGCCAAAGAGATGTCAAGAAATTGTCAAGTGTGGAAAGCAGTCGGAGGAGCTTCAAAATAGGGTGACAGGTTCCCGAGGAGCCGTAAGGCCCTGAGTGTCAAATTGTATATATCGGAACATTTTGGTGCAAAATGTGTAACACGGAGGAGGGGATGATGTTGGATTACTGAGAGGGGGGGTGAATCAGTAATAACATAATTATAATCCTTTTTCTCCAAATAATCCAAGTGTTATATCAATGTATAATTATTATCCAATAAAGAGCAATAAGAAATGAACAATCACACACATAAACAGTACACCAGTGTTTTACGTGGAAACCCAAATCGGGAGAAAACCACATAATGCTTTTTCTTATATGTCTTGAAGAATCACATTCATTGGAAGCACTAACTTCCTTTGTTTTCCAACTGCAACTGGAAGGAGGCTCCAACCCCCTAGTTTCTCAGGATACAACCTGAGGGAAGCTCCAACTCCCCAATTCTCTGGCTACAACCAGAAGGAGGCTACAACTCCCCAAGTTCTCCGGCTACAACTGGAAGGTGGCTACAACCACCTATCCTTGCTCCGTCCAACCGCCCTGAAGTAGAAGTAGAATGATGGAACCACTGTCACACTATCACTGTGAGATATACTGTTGTAAACCTGTACCAATAAACCTGAACCATGCATCAACCATGCATCAACCTGTACCTCAACCTGTAATCAAACTGTACCATAAACAAGTGCATCAACCATGCACCAACCTGTACCAAACAATCTGTAATCAACCTGTACCATAAACAAGTGAAACCAACCATGTTCCAAGTATGTACCAATCATGTGTCAACTACTCATCAACTATGACTCATCAATATGTACCAACATCATCAACTGTACACCTCATGTATGTGCCAACTCATCAACTACTTGTCTCAACCATGTAACCAACTTGTACCTCAACCAAAATCCCTCATCAATTTCATCATCCAAATATGATTTATAACTCTGTAATAGACCTGGTGTATATGATCACATACTTGCAAACCTTCCTTAACTTTAAACAACAAGAGACTAGCATTTACATCAAACAATATTGGGTCCATTACCCAACCTTTGTGCTACAGGGCTTTCTTCAAGGGTTGACACCAATGAAAACCAACCTTAATAAACAATCTCCCCCTTTGGCATTGATGGAAACACTCTAATGCAACACTGAAATCATATCACTCATGCTCCCTCTGGAACCATGCCTTTGTCCTCTGTATCTGATAAATCTGCTACCCCTGGTACCATGCCTCTGTCCTCTTCCTCTTTCCTCTGCATCTGATAAATCTCTCCCCCTTTGTCATCAATGAAAAAGGTATATTTCCATCCGGGGTTGCTCGCCCTAACTGAACTTTCCTCTTATGGTGCTTCCTCGTGTAAATATAATACATATAAGATAAGCATTCAAAAAACATTCATTTTGGAGTAGAAATAACTCCAAGTCTCTTGTGAAGATATTCAAAGGATTCCCGATGATGTGGGAGTCTAGAAGTAAATCTGCATATCCCAGAACCCGGAGTGTTATTTACAGGTCAGGGAACAATGGAAAGGGCAATTTAGACAAAGGGGAAGCGCTCGGTCGAAACACGTGAATCCGCCAACCCGCCCAACAAGGCATTTTCGGAAAAAAAATGATTAAGTAACCAGAAAGAGAAACTATAGGGGATAAAAGAGCGGGAAAATAGAAAAGCAGAGGGCAATTTTCATAAGCGTGAATTGGTTTCAAACAAGCCCCATTGTTGCAAAACCATCATTTTCTAGTAATTATCAGCAAATGCTTTGTTGAAGATTAGATTTTATTGCAACTTGTGGGTGTAAGTGTGTTCTTGATACATTCTTCCATGACTATAACATATTAACTTAAGTATCAAACTTCTTGCATTATGGGTTGTTAGCATTAAAGCTTAATAATTGCATGTTTAGAAACAAGAATGATGATCTTGCTGCAACATTATGATTTGGTATTGCTATGTTCTATCTGCATTATGAATAGAATTGAACGTTGGTTTGAAACTGTGTGTAATTCATTTTTTGTTTGCATAAAAGCCTGATGGATCGACATAGTACATTGTCATATAATTGTTAGATGTTCCATTTTAGAACAAATTACCGAAGAAAATACAATATCAAAGAACTACGAGACTACCAAACCATACCAATGAGAAGAGGTGTTAAATCCAGAAAAAGAAGCAGGAACCAAGACTCCAAGGCAAATTTTTTTAATAGCAAATCCATTAAAAAAAAAAGAAGAACATTGAGCACTGTACATCTATCCTTAGAAATTGGACCCAGTTATTTGGGCAAAAACATTGAACATATCTGCCACAAACACATGCACGGGATCCACAACATATGTGAGCCATTGAGATGCTCTTCAACTTGCATACAAAACTGATTACCATGCCTTTTGTTTTAGGAAATCCTTGCAGTTTTCTCCTCGATGGATCATCCTGTGGTAAAATTGATAGTTCTCAGAAGCTTCCTGTGAGGAAGAAGACGAAAAATGCTGTAGGGAAAATCGAATATCCCTTAACCGAAAGTTAGGGCACACCAAGAAACCGCCTCTCCATAGTCGAAAACTTCAGGGACACAGGTTGCATGTGAAATTCCAAAGGCCCAAATTAGTCCATTTTGGGTGGAAGGAGATGACTAGTAGGAATATGCCTTGCACCAGTGGGAGTTCTGGTCCTCATTCTCTAAGATGTTAATTGTATATCCAGAGAACATGATAGTAGTCCTGCAATTGAATAGTTTTTTGGCTTGAAATATATCTCTGGGAGAATCAACATATCATTTCCTTACAGTGAAAGACTTCTGCCCAGAACAAACTCATTTGGACCTATGGAATTCCTACTTTCGAGACGCAAAGCAGCTATTGCGTTTAGCATCCGTTTCTTTTCTGAAAATCCTTCTTTTGGTGTTGTCAGGACCTCCATCGCTAAGCCAGGAAGTTCTGCCCATTATGGTTGATTTCAATTTGGGAGTAGGAGTGGGAACAATCTCTGCATTTCCATCATCCATTGCCATATCATCGTCCATAAGATCATCTTCTTCCAGCTCATAATCCATGGCATCAACCTCTGCGCTAGCCATCAATGCAACTAGGAAGGTTCTCTGAGCAGACAAGGTTGCCTTGGAATTCTTTGGCTTGAAATATACCTCTTGGTGTACCAAGGGACCATCTCCTTTTTTGCTCCTAGGTGGAGGGAGATGAATAGTAAGAATATGACCTAGAATACTGGAACCTCTGGCCATCATGCCCGAAGGTGTTTACTGTATCTAGACAGAACTACTGCCACAAGTTAACGAGAATTTCCGTTTTCTCCTGACGATGTTTGAAATGAAAATTTGGGAGGGATAATATAACCCTCCGCAAATCCTGTTTTAATGCATATCAATGGAATATCTCCTCGAGCCTTTCGCTGATCAATGACAATCTCCAGGGTTCGTGCATGATGAGATGTTACCATTAAAGCTCACTAATTGTATATTTAGAAAAAAGTGCGAAGGTGGCGGTGACGACGAAGAGCGATTAATATTTAGAGATTTCTTAAAGGCACCAAGTGACCGACGCATGAAAGAGATTGCATCATGTTTGAAATGAATACTTGGAAAGGATAACACTCTTCTCCGCAAATATTGGTTTAATTCGTAGTAATGACAAATCTTCTCCGGCCTTCTGGAAATTAACGACAATCTTAACGATTCCTACATGATGAAATACTAGCATTAATGCTTAATAACTGCATATCTAAAAATAAGTACGAAGGTAGTAGGGATGGCAAAGAGTGACCAAGCATTGTACATTTCCTCCATCCGCCAACCCGCGAAACAGATTCCAAGAAATGCCCAAGTATGAAAAGTGGTCGGGTGGGTTACAAAAAAAAGGGTCACAAGATATACCTAGGAGACGTGAGGGGTTGATGGTCAAATTGTATCTTAGTGACAAATTTCAACTGTCAATTTGTATATCGTGAAATTTTGGGTGTTGTTTGCATGTAAGGGAATAGTGGAAGCGCAATGTTGAGAGGCCAATTTATATATTGCGGAACTTTGGGTGCTGTATATAAAAGCATGAGACATTTAGAAAAAGGACCAAGTAAACAGAAAGCGAAATCAAACAAGATGAAGGGGAATTTTTTTTCTAATTTATAAATCGCGAAAGTCCGTGTGCTATTTGTAGGCAGCAGAACAATGGAAACACAATGTTGAACCCGCCTATGTGGGAACCCACGATTCAAAAAGTTTGTTGAATTTGAAACGGGGAAGCAGTCGGTCGGGCTGGTGATATAAAAGTAACAATGGAAATATGAAGACATGAATCCACCAAATCCCGCACCTAAACATTTTCTGAAAAACAAGTAAGTAACCAGAAAGGGAAAGCAGAGGGAAAAAAAGAAAGCAGATAGCAATAGCTGTAAGAAAGCCCCATTTATGGTCTTAACAGTAACTACGAAGTGCATTAAACATGTTAATAGGTTCTTCAATCAAGGAATAGATATAGCGAGTGATGTTTATAGTTTCCAGGATCTGTTTGTATAAGAGAAGCGTCCAAAAGTTACAAGAAAATCAATTTTTGGATGTTTAAGTTTTTGTACTATTAGCTTCATCGCAAGTATAACAATGCCAAATTTGAATTTTAATGTCCTCTCATTCATATGATTGTTCCATTAGACTTCACATAGTATATACTCTTTTATTTCAATTTGTTTGCTAATTTGTAGATCGTGGAAGTCTAGGTGTTGTTTACAGACGACAAAACAATGGAAACACAATGTTGAACCCGCCTATCCGGTAACCCACCTATTCAGAAACCCACGATCCAAAAAGTTTGTACAATATGAAAAGGGGAAGTGGTCGGTCAGGATGGTGATATAAAAGTAAGTGGAAATTTGAAGACGTGAATCTGCCAACTTCTGCACCTAGAAATTTTTCGAAAAATGAGTAATACATACCAAATATGTACTTTTATAAAGTATGGACATGAGATTTTATAGAGCATGTACGTATCCCTCATTCCATACTTAGCCACTTTTTGGATCGCGGGTTCTCAGGCTGAAGGGCTCAAAATTGGGCCTCTATTGTTCCATGTCCTACAAATAACACCCAAAGTTCTGTGATATACAAATTGATAGGTGGACTTGCGGGCTGGCTGGCTCAACATTGCATTTCTATTGTTCCGTATCCTCCAAACAACACTCAGAGTTCTGCGATATACAAATTGACAGACAAACTCCAGGGTTGGCGGGCTCAAGATTGCAATTTGTTACAGATGGTGATCCCTATCAACTATCTAACATTATCTAAAAACCATTATTTTCAAATACTAAATTATTAATATTAAATATTGATATTGTATAATTTAATTACATAAAATTATTAAAGGATGTTAAATCTCCTATTTAAAAAATAAATGAAGTAAAAAAAACAAAGTTTTTTAAAATTCTATCACCGCAATTATAACAACGACCAATTTCAATTTTAAGGGCCTCTTGTTGATATGATAGCTCCATTGGACTTTGCACAATATATATTCGTTTATTTCAAATTATTCCAAGAGATTAATTTTACCAAGTTCATCGATCAAGGAAAAGTGCTAAAACGAGCCACATATTACATTCGCGTCACAGAGGTTATATTAAAGGGAAAATCATGTCCTCTATAGTTCCATGTCCTACAAACAACACCTAGATTTTCGCGCTATACAAATTGACATGCAAACTTGGGGGCTGGCTGGATAAAAAATTGCAATTCTTTTGTTCCGTGTCCTCCAAACAACACCCAGAGTTCTGCGATATACAAAATTGACAGACGAAGCATACAACCAAGAACCAAGTAAACTCCAAACAGGCTACAAGAAAGATCCCACAAGGCTCCATAGAGAAACACACATCGACCTTTGCATCAAACAATTTGATATCATTTTTGGACTGAACAATCTTATGTGCATGCAATCTCTATAGCGAGATCTGAATTTCTCAAGATGATGTTTCAATCCATGCAAAGTTCCTTTTTTTTTTTCAATTATGGCATCGAGAAAATGCATATACCATACCATAAATGTATAGTTGGAGAATTTTTTTTATTTTATTCGGGCACCTGAAAGAAAATTGCACAAATCCTGTCATGGCTAAATAGTTGAAAAACAATTGTCGAACTTGGGCACCCAAAAAATGTGCAGGATCCTCCATCAAAGCAACAACCACCCACCATGTTTATTTTATTTTATTTGCACACCGAAACAAATATCCAAAATCCTCACTGGGAGATGAAAGAAAACATCAAAATAACAACATCAATTGCATTTGTAATTAGATTCTCAAGTACTCGAGTTCGACGAACATTCATCTGGGTGTTGAAGAAATATTGCAGAGACACTTTGCAAAAATCTTACTGGGAGACGCAAGAAAAAATCAAAATAACAACATCGACTACATTTGTAATTAGATTCTCAAGTACTCGAGTCCAACGAACATTCATCTGTGTGTTGAAGAAATATTACAGAGACACANTAGCTGATATGCAATATTGCATTGTCCTCATTTAAGGTAAATTTGCTATGTATCCGAAAGTTGCACAACATGTAGACACTGCTTTCCTTTTTATGTAGGTATGCTTCATACAACAATTATGCTAACCTAGTAAGCACATCTTGTAACAAAGGCTTCCTAATTGTACAATGCATGGTTGTGTTGCCCACAGTTTAGATGGTAGCATTGAGGCAATGCCCATATACATATGGACATTTTTCACTGCATCGCAGACAATCAATCGTGTCATCACTTATCAAAGTGGAAGTAGAAGTAGGAGAGTTGCATTTCACACATACAGGCTCAAAGGGGGTCGAGTACGCATTCACTGCAACAAAAAATCCTTCAACCTGGAAACGCGAGCATAAGAATTAATACACTGAACAATATAATACACAACTACACCCCCCCCCAAAAAAAAACAAAAAACAAGCCGTCTAAATTTGGTGAAGGCTATTTGTATGAGCAAAGTGAGGATGATTCTGTAGATGTATACGCACAACAGTTGTAGAGCTAGTTAGTTTCTTCAGATCCTATACTATGTCTGCTCGCAACTCTGTTACAAATGTTGCTTGGGTTGTGCAAAAGATTCTTTATCTAACATCCGTTTTCTTTGTTATATTTTTGAAGAACATAAGTGGAAATTTCCCTTTATGCAATTGTTGTTCCATTGATGAAAATAAATTTGAATAGGTATCGAACAATTGCAGCTGCAACATGGAACAATGCAATATTTGTGTAAATGCATATGCGAAAGTAAAGGACAAAACTGGATATGGAGAATGATACCATTGCCTTGTCGTTGTCCGAATCTCCATCTTTTATACGGAGAATGTGTTGTGAGCCAAGTTTTCTCGCCAGTGTGACAACTGCACCAATGGTTCCAATTGGGTAAATATCATAGCTCTGTGCAAGCTGACTGATAGTTGCTTCCGGGATGAAACAATATTCTGAACAAACAATGGGAATTTTTTCCACAATACTTGTTTCGTTGAGAGAAATAATCCGATCACAATAACCACGGTCATGTAATTTTTTGGGCAATATCTTAAAATTTGTAATGGATATCCCATTACCCGACAATATCTTTTTTGCATGTTTCTAGACAAGTTGTGTAGGAATAGTCAGTGTGACTGTCATCATGGCCTCCTTGTATGTCATGTTAGCACACATAATGGATCTAGTTTTGTTTTCCTTGTCCAAGTAGGTGCTATAGACGACCATTATGTCCCCGATTAACACTTGTCCAGTTCGGTGGTTGTTCAAGCCCTCTATTGATAGTACTTTGGGTGTTACAAGTCTAGACCTGGTGACAATTTTTGAACAGGAAAACTAAAGTGAATGGTAGTGTGCATTATTTTTTTATATTCTTTTTTTCTTGGCATAAATCTACAAGTAGACGCA
>ML809872.1:36032-63886 GCA_009831015.1 Picea engelmannii
TTTGTATTGGCTCTATGATAAACCTGGGTTTATTGGGAGCTTTGTAGTGGTGATTCGTGTGTTGAAAGAGAATGGTGAGCAGTTCTAGAATAAAGATTGAGAAATTCAACGATAAAAAAATTGAGCTATGGAAGCTCAATATGGAGAACCTTCTTGTAGACAAAGAAAAATGGATTATTGTGGATCCTTGTACATGACCTAATGGTACATGGCCTATTGGTACACAAACTACTAGTACTCAATCTACTGGTAAGCCGCAAGAATATTGGGAGAAGCTAAATAGAAGATCAAGGAGTACAATTCGACTCTGCCTGGCTTATTCGATGTTTTTGAATGTTTTAGGAGAATCTATAGCTAAGGAACTATGGGAAAAGTTGGGGAATTAGTATCAATCAAATTCCTTGGTGAACAAGTTGTTTCTTCGAATGAAGTTGTATCATCTTAGGATGGAAGGTGGAGATTTTGTGACAGAGCATCTAATTTCCTTCAATATTCTGGTAAGTCAACTTGGAACTGTTAATATTACACTTGTAGAAGATGATACGTGTATTACTTTGTTATTTTATTTTCGAGACTCCTGCGATAATATGGTTGTAGCAATTAGTAGTACTACTCAATTTGCATTGAAGTATGCGGATGTGGTTTCATCCTTGTTATCGGAAGAGATGAGGTGGAAAAGCATGGATATTCATAGAAAAAATTATTTATCTATAAGAGGTTGTCCCCAAGATAGGAATACAAATAAGTACTCATGGGGGAGATCTAAATCCCCAGGAAAATCTTTGAGGAAATGTTGGAGATGTGGTAAAGTTGGGCATTACAAGAAAGATTGCAAGTCTAAAAAGTTGATAAATCAAAGGGATATGATGATTCCTCTTATGCAGAGATGAAAAAATCCATAGAAGAAGGTGGTGATGTTTACCTGGCATCTACAGGTACACATGTAGATCATCATGTATCGCTGATCGACTCAGGTGCATCATTTCATATGACTCCTCATAGGGAGTGGTTCAATGAATACGAAAAGTAGGATGATGGTGATGTCTTCCTAGGAGATGAATTGACAACCAAAATCATGGGATGTGTAAGGGTTAAGATATTGCTAAATGATGGAAGGAACATTCCATATCTAGCTAGGTGCCTAATATTTGTAAGTAAGTTGGATGATGCAGGTGTGGATACTTTATTGGGAAAGGGAACTTGCAAGATGGTCAGAGGAGCAATGGTTTTGATTATGGGATTTCCATGTGGAAATATGTATAATTTGTTGTGAAGCACTTATACTAGTGGGTGTAGCTGTTCTGTTGTCCCTGAGCATAGAAATAAAGAAGAAAATATCCATACTCTCCTTGGAAAGAATACCATGTTATGGCATCAAATACTGAGACATATTGGAGAAAAGGGCCTTCGAACACTACATGGTAAATGTATGGTTGAAGGTATGTCTAATTTCACTCTAGATTTTGATTTATGCGAACATTGCATATATGGTAACAAAATCGAGTAAGATTCTCATCTGGGGCTACAAAAGTAAAGGGGATATTAGAGTTGATACACAATGATGTGTTTGGACATGTGCATATTCCATCACTAGGTAAATCTGTGAATTATGTTTCATTCATAGATGATTTATCAAGGAACAAATGGATTTATTTTCTTAGGAAGAAATTTGAGGTATTTGATAAATTTAAAGAGTTTAAGGCTCTGGTAGAAAATCAGACATAGAAGAAAATAAATGTGTTGAGGACAAATAATGGTGAAGAATTTTATGTGAATGAATTCAAAGAGTTCTATAAGAAGTTTGGTATATCAAGGTAGAAGACTAATCCATACACACCTCAAAATAATGGGGTTGCAGAAATGATGAACATGACTTTGATGGAAAAAACAAGGAACATGCTCAATGGTGTCGGGTTAGGAAAAAAATTCTAGGTAGAGGAAATGGTTATTGCATGTTACTTGGTAAATATATCACCCTCGTCAACGTTCATGGATACAAATCAACATGAGGTATGGAATGGTAAGAAACCCTCTTTTGAGCATCTTAGAGTGTTTGGTCGTGATGTGTATGTACATGTTCCAAAGGAAAATAGGAGTAAGTTGTATAATAAAGATGAAAAGTGTATCTTTATTGGTTATAAAGATGGTATGAAAGATTATAAGTTTTGAAACCTAGAAACTAAGAGTATTGTTTATAGTTGGAATGTTGTCTTTAGAGAGGTTAAAGATGTTCCCAAATAGGAATTCCTACCAAGGAAGGAACAACCTGAGAAAATAGGGTTTGAATTGGATGATGCAAAATATAAATCAACGGAAGAAGATGAATAATAAGAAGAAAAACCTCATACTCCAGTATTTAGGAGATCAATGAGGGAAATAATGAAACCAAAAAGGTATAGTCCACTTGATTTTGATGTTAATTTTGATTTATCTATTACTGATGATGATCCCAAAAATGTCAAGAAAGCAGTGAATTTAGAGGATAGTAAACTCTGGAAGAAGGCCATGGTTAAAGAGATGGATGCCTTGGATAAGAATGAGGCATGCGATCTAGTTGAGTTTCCAACTGTAAGAAATGACATTGGAAGCAAATGGGTCTTTAAAAAGAAGTTGAATGCAGAAGGAAAAGTGGAGAAATGTAAAGCTTAGTTAGTAGAAAAAGGTTATTCCCAGGTAGAAAAAATTGACTTTGGTGAAATTGTTTCTCCTGTTGCCAAGTTAACTTCTATTAGATTTATTTTATCTATTGTTTTTTCCTCTGATTTTGAAATGGAATAGATGGATATGAAGACAACATTCCTACATGGGGATCTAGAAGAATAAATCTACATGAAGAAACCATAAGGCTTTGCAGTGAAGGGAAAGAAAGAGTTAGTTTGCAATTTAAAGAAGTCACTATATGGTCTGAAGCAATCACCTAGGATGTGGTACAAATTTTTTGACACATACATCCTTGGATTGGAATTTGTGAGAAGTAGGGTTGATCACTATGTATATTCCAAGCAGGTTGGTAATCACTTCATTTATGTAGTGTTGAATGTCGATGACATGCTATTGGTAGGAAATAACATGGATATTCTCAAGGAGGTGAAATCACATCTATCCTCCAAATTTGACATGAAGGATCTCGATGCTACTAACTTCATTCTAGAAATGGAGATTAAAAGAGATCATCCAAACATGAAATTATGGTTGAATCAGAGAAAATATGTTGAGACAATATTGCAGAGGTTTAATATACAGGAAAGTAAACCGATCGAGGTTCCTATTCCTGTAGGTGTAAATTTATCCGCAGATGAGTGTCCCAAGACATGGGAAGAGTAAGAGGACATGTCCCATGTTCCATATGCTAGAGGGATTAGCAGTTTGATATATACAATGGTCTGTAAAAGACCAAAAATTGTACGTGAAGTGGGATTTTTGAGTAGTTATATGTCAAAACCAGGGAAGGAGCATTGGACAACAATAAATAAGGTTTTCGGGTATTTAAGTGGCACTTCTAACTACGGATTATGCTACCAAGGAAGACCATGATTGGATAGAGTGTTGGACATACATGGGTTTGTTGATGTAGACTGGCTAGATATTTGGATCACAAAATATATACAAGTGGGTGTGTGTTTAACCTGTTTGGAGGAGAAAATTAGTTGGATGAGCAAAATTTAGGTTGTGGTAGCACTCTCAACTACAAAAGTTGAATACATTGCATCCACTCATGCATGCAAGGAAGAAATATGGTTACAAATATTGTGTTCAGGTATTGGGTTGGTACAACAAGCAATAAGGTTATATTGTGACAATCAGAGTGCAATGTTCCTGGAAAAGAACCCATCTTATCATTCAAAGACCAAACATATTGATGTTCAATATCACTTTGAAGAATGGTGTAGCTTCATTGAAAAAGTCAGTGAGATCCGAGAATTTCTCCTAGTGTAGAGAAACAATGGGCATTGTTGCTCTAGATTGTTGACTATGTAATCTAGTGACCCCCTATGTGCAAAGAGAACAAGTGGGAGAATGTTGGGTAGGTGTTATATTCTTTGCATGTATGTGTGGGGGTGTGTTAGATTTGACGACTTCATCTAACGATCCCATCACATGTCTCTCTTTGTGGGTGTGTGCATCAGACACTTTCCTAGGGGGTCACAAGGGGGTGTAGGAGTGGCCCCCTTGGTTACATGGAATGTTTGGGGCAACACCTCGAAATTATTTTGGGTGTTTTTGCTACTTTTAACAATTTTCTAAATTAATCCTGAATTAAGGGATTATGGTTTTGGAAGCTGTAGAATACCTAAATTGTTATGTATATATTGTATAATTGGGAATGGTGAAATTAATACAATGAATATTTGAGAGGTGTGGCACCAAGGAAGGCTGGTTTTCTCCTAGTTAAGGGTTTCTAGCATAAATCTCTATGTACTATATGTGTGAGCCATTGATTAATTATTTTTTTGCTCATAATCTGTATGCATTGCTTTACTTCATGGGTTTAAAACTTACATTGGAAAGGTATCAATGTGTAGAATAGCGTCACAAATTCTGAGCTATGCTGGGAAATGTTTAACCCCCCAAAATGTCATTTGATGCCTCAATATGGTCCCAAAAGGTTTCAAACCCTAATTTTCCAAATTGGGACCGGCCACTAAAATGGCCCTGCGAGCTTATTCCTCCATTTTTTCCACTCTGAAAGGATTGAGATAGATGAAAAAAAATATAATGATCCAATTTGAATAAAAAAGTCCACGTGGTATCCTACTGCATCAAATTAATGACATATCTGTTATTGTCGCAATTGTGATGATCTAGTGTGATGAAAATATACTTGGAGAAATTCAATATACTTGGGAAAATCTCTCCACAACTGCCACATGGAAATTTTTTACGTTAGACGTTCAACAAAAGGATAGGGATTTCAAGAGTGGGACGAAACAAATTCAATGAATTTATGGAATTGGGTTCGTCTGAATACATATATGCGTCTATTAAAATTACGTTGTAACATCATCGAAAAATGTGCCAAATGTACTAGTGTGTCCATGAACAAGGTAGCCCACATAAACTATCTTTTCCTTTCCTCACTAAGTTCCTTTCCAAGCTTCTCTTGGTCTAACCAACTAATGCGAGTTACCAAGGTTTGAAATGCACTGGGTCTATGATCAAAGACATCCACCATGTCCATGGTGCACCTTGCCAATGAGATAAGGAACTCCAAAACCAACACTTTTAACTATCAAACTTTTGTCAAGTTTGGATGTGTCAGTGAGTAAACATCAAGGTGATTATGTGGTGGATTTTCTCAAATCCATTTAAGGTTAGGGCCTTACATCCTCCCCAACCAAAATTCATTTCCATACCCAACAACTTACTCAAGAAACTATTGTCCTCTAAGTCTTTTGTAAAGACTAATGCATTCACCTGTGGTTGGAATCTCCAACCACTTTACACTGTCACTGCCATAATTACTTGTACAACAACTCACTTTCCATTATTTCCTTTGAATAAAGAATTTGTTCTCGACTATGTTGCAGTGCTCTTTGATTCCTATTTTGTTGCTACTTTTACCTTCTACTCTATCTGCCACATGAGTGTCCACTACTTCTATAACTACCTTTTGATGTTGTGACAAATTAACCTCCACTGAGAAGGTTGTGCGACTATTGACGTGTCAAATTTTCTAGTTGTACCACTGCTCTAGTAATTTTGGCCACTTTGCCATACTTTTGTACATTGAAATTATATAATATTGTTGCAACTTAGGAATCCCCAAGCCAACTCCTTGAGCATGTACTTTATTGTGCTCAAACCAATTATTTCATTTCGCACTTTGGTCTATTTGTACAATTCTGTTGGACCAAGGTAATGTCACCACCTTCACCTCCAAATTGTCAAGTCATCTATTGCAACCCAATGCTTCCAACTTCTTCACTAATCTTGGCACCTTTTCTTGGTACACTTAGGCTCCACTGCCAACTTATAGGAAACAATATGCCTTAAGGAAATTGTTGATGAGAAGAAGGTGAAAAATGGGCATTGTAGCCATTTACCTCAAATGGTCCAATGATCTATCCAAAGTCTAATAAGTGTGATGATCCAACCAAAATGAATTACATACCTCTTATTAAGAGAGACAAATCTACACTAAGACTTATGTTTCCTTCAATAAATTATCTCATTATCTCATTATCCCATTATCTCTAGGTCATCCTGAAAAACATCCTCAAACCACCCAAGGAGCACTCTACCTAATCTTAGGTCCCCATATATCAAAGTGGGTGAGCATCTTCCTTGTAAAATTGGTTTTATTTCTTCTCTAAACCATTTAGGTTGAATGCACACTTTTTCTTGGTTAACTTCCTCACTATATCATCCACTTCTTTGGAATTGTCATCATGGATGCACAAGGAAATGTCTTCACCGCTTCCTTAAGTCTGTCTAATCACCTTCTACAACTTAACAATTTACTGAAGCCACTTATGCACTAGAAATTCCTTGCGCACTTCCCTACTTCTTGGACACAAGACTTCCTAAACCAACATCAATGTAGAGAATAGGATGGCCTCCTGCCATCACACGTTTCATCCTTTTGAAAAAATTCCTCATGGTCTGTCAATCTTTCACTAAATTGGGCACCTCTACTAATGCCTTAGGCTCCACTGCTTGCTTCTAGGCTTCGAGTCATTTGTCGCTTTTAATAGTGAAAGGAGGGCGGTATGTGGCTACCAAGGCCACCTCCAATGATTGTTTCTAGGCTATACGTAAAATCCATTATAAGACCAAACAAACTTCTAACCTATTTGAGCCATCTTTTGTTTCAAAGAATCATCCTTGGTGGTACCTTCTTCCACCTTTCTTGACTGACTTCAAACTTAATCAATTAACTGGTCCACTGATTTCTCCAAAGTGAGAAGTAATTTCTCTATCTATGTGAATATTCCGTCATAACTCTCATCATAGTATTCATGAGGCAAGTGAAAGGAGACTTCTTCACCCTTTCAGTATGCCATCGGTCTTCTTTCAGACATATTCACTTTTCAAACTGATTGTTTCTTTAGTCTTCAAGATTGTTCCCTCAAAACAACAAATAACTCAACAATTTTGTGTGGATGACTTCCTTGGATATCTATTGTAATAAGGAAAAGAACTTACTTTGTCTAGTCTCCAAGTCACTCTTACGGTTTCTTGGCAACTCATCTTAAAGCCTGCCATTTTTTCTTAAGTTTGCTTAGATGTGATGAAGAGTTCTTGAACTATTTTGATACCACCTAACATGGTAATGATAGTGGTTAAGAGCACCAAAAATATCTCAAAATCAACTCTAATACCACCTATCATGGTAGTGATAATGGTGAAAAACACCAAAATTGTCTCAAAATCAACTTTGATACAACTTGTCATAGACCTATAGTCTACCTAATTTTTTCTTTGCAAACTTGAGTTTCTCCCAAGTTTGTTTTGGCACCTGAGGTTGTGTGACATTGCCTTGCCTTAGTTGTAGTGGCTTTGTCAACCTGCACCTGATACAACTATACTATGCCTCTTCACTTAAGTTCTTCCTATAACTTTTCCTTAAGCTACAATATGTCAAGGAAAGTAAGTCCTACTCAATCGAGTTCATTCAATAGTAGACATGCATCCAACCATGGCCTTTAAAACATTCCAACAATACTTATCCAGTTATTCAATACTTGGCCAACATAATACATTGCAAGGAACATAATGTTCATCCAAGTAAACAAACTACAACACACGTGTATAGGTGACATCCATGGTGGATGCCTTAACTTTATTATGAAGAATGTTATAGATATACGACAAGGGAGTTACAAACTGCAACTCTATTAGAAATGTACAATGAGTCTAAGGAAATATTGGATTTTTCCTATTGTCCAATAGACTTGCACAATCCAACCCCCTAAAACAATCATAAGCCTACCTCTTGCAGGGCCTATTTTCTTCTTTATAATAAGGAGGAAATCCCCTATTTATAATGATAACCATACAAAATACTTAAAAACTCTAACTCAAAGTTTACAAAGTAATTAACTCTTATTATGTAATACTGATATTTTTACAAACACAACCTTATTATAAGATCATGATCTTATTTATGAAATTACTCATGCACAAATAATTTAATATCTAATAAAAATGGTGTCTTTATGTATACAACATATATCTAAAATACTCAATTGGGTTTATCTTGGGTGGTTGGGAGGATTGATTATTATCCTCCCCACCCAAGTTTAATTTCCGCAAGTGACATGTTGAGCTCTTAATGAATATATCATTGTAATGTCTTCAAGTCTCAGGGATTTTCTCAAGTTTTTTTAACTTGGAAAGAAAAAACATATATCAAAATATATATACAATAATCAACTTAGTAACTTCAAAAAGTACTTTTAAAATATTTACCAAATAAGAAAATTATTTTCTTAATCTATTTCAAATTATAATATTTTTTTTTTAAGGAAATTAGAAAAAGGCTGTCTACAAAGCACAATGTAAACTCATGTTTAAGGTGGTTCTCATATGACATGTAAAAACAAATGTTAAATAGCATTTCTACTTGGCATGCTTTAAGTGACTCTAATATTGAATTAGATCAAGATGATAACAAATACTCCAAACATAGGGTCTCCACTTAGTGAACGTATGACATAGCGCATGTATTCATGGGATATTAGAGAATACCTCTAATTTCCCTAGATATTGAAAAATTCCTCCCAAAATCATTTTGTTGAAGCCCCTCCCAATAAACAAACCTCCTATTTTTACTGGTTATCATCTATTTTTACCATATACCCTTTTTTATACTCTCCAATACATATGAACCCCCCATACCCCACATCCCCCCTCACCCCCACAATACCTACATTATATTGACCCTATTTTCACAATTAAAAAACCCCCTTTATAAATGGACGTGATAAGATATTGGTCAAGAAGGTGAAACCCCCATGCCTCTAAATGGAATGTAACAAGGAGTGTGATGAGGAAACTAACAAGTACTTTGACTAAGACACCACTATAATCCCTATTTAAAAGATTAAAATGGATTCTTAACAAGACATCAATCAGAGGTTTAAAATGAAGACATGTGGAGAAAATATATTCTAACATGTATCTCATGACAATGATAGATAAAAGCATCAGGGTTATTTGTATGGGTTTTCCTTGAATGATCTTCATATCATTGTATTGAATGATCTTGGTTAGTTAACTATTATATATACAATGCATATAAATACTCTAGTTTTAGATTGGGTTAGTTCAATGATATTGTTTAAATTAACAATTTTCTATCTATTCAATGAAATTCTTATTCGAATGTAAAACTAAAATATGTACGTTATAATTTTATAACTCATTTGAAAATATGGATTGGATGGAACACCAAAAAAAACAATAATTAATCTTTATTTACCTTCATTAATAAAATGAAGTTATATCAAATGAATATATAGACATGTTATTCTAAAATGAGCTTGATTTGAAGAACAAGACAATAATAAGGAAAGGATTAGAGAGTCTGCTTGTTCCATTCATATTATCATTCAAATAGTAACTTGATTCCATATTTATAATGTGGAACACTTAAAAGAACGTTAAAGTTTTGACTTAAATCAAATGTAGTATTGTAAATACAATGTGTGGTTGGATGCCCTTCTCATAAAACTATGTAGAGGCTTTGTGTGCATTGTAATATGCCTTCGTTTTCTTCTATATCTTCCTTTATTTGTTATTTTAACACCAATAGAAATATTAGATATCAATGTAATGTCTCATTTGTTAGCTATTGTTAATGTTTCATTTGTTTATTGCTTTTGGGTAAAAGCCAATTTTTTTTCTTAAATTGAAGTTTTTGGTTTCATTTTTTTTCCATTCCAAGTTTATTAATATGATTTTTAATCTTTCTTTAGTTTTAATCTTTTTCTTTACTTTCTTTATTTTGTTATTTTTTTTTTTAAGAGGTAAGTGTTTTGTGATTTATTATGATAATAATATTTGGTTTACTTGGTAAAACCTTCATTATAAGGAGAATAAAAAAAAGTGAGTAAATGTATAATTTTGTGTCATATTTTATATTAAAAATTATTTTTAATTTAATCAAAATTAAAAATAAAAATAAAATTCTTAAATATAATAAAAAATATATTTACTTATATATAATAATAATTCAGTTCAAAGCTAGCAGATAAGGCAGACTCATTTAAAGCTCATTCACCCGCTGATTCTACCTACAGGATGAATTTCTTTTTCCTGGCACTCACCCAAACTTATATCACTGCCCTGCCCCACTATCTCTCTATCCGGAGCCTTGGGGCCTTAACTCCGATAGGGCAAAATTGAGTTGACCGGGGTGCTTGTTGGGTGTGTTTCCTTTCTAAAAGATGAGTTCTAAGGCGTGTTGAATCGGGCTAAATAATTTAGTGAAAATAATATTTATATAAAATTATAAATAAACATAAACATAATATAATAAATAAATATAATAACATTTAAATCCATCAATGGATGATAATGAAAAATATGAATTTATTGTTTATATATAAACATAATATAATAAATAAATATAATAACATTTAAATCCATCAATGGATGATAATGAAAAATATGAATTTATTGTTTATATATAAACATAATATAATAAATAAATATAATAACATTTAAATCCATCAATGGATGATAATGAAAAATATGAATTTATTGTTTATATATATAATTTAGTGAAAATAATATTTTTATAAAATTATAAATAAACATAATATAATAAATAAATATAATAATATTTAAATTCATAAATATATATAATTTAGTGAAAATAATATTTTTATAAAATTATAAATAAACATAATATAATAAATAAATATAATAACATCTAAATCCATAAATGAATGATAATGAAAAACATGAATTTACTATTTTTTCACAATTCCATCCATTATGAAAACTTATTTAACTGTCCCTTAAGTATAAAATCAATCACATATTGTGAAAACATCTTACAAAATCAATCACATGATGGAAGCTTCTTATTAATTGTTACTTAAGTACAAAATCAATCACATGGTGGAAGCTTCTTATTAATTGTTACTTAAGTACAAAATCAATCACATTGTGGAAATTTCTTACAAAATCAATCACATTGTGGAAATTGTCCCTCATTGCAAGATCAATTACATGATAGGTTAATGGATATATCATGTATTCATAGTGTAATCATGATAATATTTCAATATTGAATTATTTTATTTTATTGTTTCCCTCAGTACAAATTACATGATAGGTTAATGAATATATAATGTATTCACAGTGTAATCATGATAATATTTTGAATTATTTTATTTTATTTAATTGTTTTTTTATTATTATAAGTGAAAGTGTAATTATGAGGATGATATTTTAATATTTTAATTAAAATTGTATAATTATATAAAAAAAGTTTGGTTATTAAAATATAATAATATAAAATATGTCCCCGAGGTGTAGGAAAGTCGATGACGGAGTGTGTTGTTAAGCCACTCCGTATTGAAAAGTCACCGGTTTGAAACCTGCGGGGACAAAAAATCCAACCATGTTAAGGGTTGGTGTGGCTCAGGTCGCGTGCGATCCCCGGGTGATTTTGACGGCTTAGATACCCCTGAATCGCGGTTTCTCAAGCCACGGGTTAATCCTGATGCCAACAAGTTCGACCACATTAACTGAAAAAAAAAAATATAATAATATAAAATATTAAAGTTATTATTAAATTTATTTTTTAATGATTATTTAAAAATAGATAAAACTTTTAAAAATATTATTTCATCATACTTAAAAGTTAAGTTAAATTTAAAATTTATATCAAATATTTATCAAATGTTACAGAAAGATGCTCTCTTTATTTTGGAAATAGCTTACTCCCATTTTTCAATCTAATATTTAATTAAATGCTTAATTATTGAAATTGTATAACAATTCCCATTTCAGTTATTGAAATTGCATAACCATTCCCATTTCAATCTAATATTTTGGTTTTTGGTTGGACTTTCTTTTGGTTATGGTTTGGACTTTCTACTTGTTCTTTGGTTATTCTTACTTGGTGCGCTAGCCTTGGAAAAATGAGCGCTACCTTGGTTGGCTATTGGTTTGCTTCCAAAATTATTCTGTCTATCAAGGTTAAGGTGCTCGGGGGTGGCCTTTGTGCCTATGCTTGGGTGACAATGTTGCTATATTTTCTATGGAAAAATGAGCACATTTCTTTATTTATAATAGGTTATGGGCCCACACTATCTTCAGACAGTCTAACCACTAGAAGAAAGATTGGGAAGTTATTTGTTAAGCTCGTTATGGCACCAGTTAAAATTGCAGCTAGGTTTTTTTATTATGCAGTTGCAACAAACCCTAACCCTTGTGTTCGGGCACTTATGATGAAGCATTTAACCTAATTCCTTGAGTTCTTAGTAGGCCCTAGTCTAGCCCACCTCTTGGTACTCTCAACTAGAAAAAATGTAAGGTTTGAATCTTTGGTCAAAGTCAAAGTTTGACAAGTCAAAGTTTGACTAGTCAAAGTCAAAGGTTGACTTGTCAAAGTCAAAGTGAAATGTTAACTTCTAGTCAAATTGATTTTTTGTTCAAAGTTGAAATTTTAGAGTTTCTAGCTTGTTCTAATCATTGAATCTTTTGATTGAGCTTCTAATCTCTTATTTTCAAGATTGTATCTAGTTTCATATTGGAAGACAAGCTAGATGATGCTACAAGGTTTCAAAGGTACGCACTTGTATATGTTATCTAAGTTATATTATCTAGCAAAACATGAGTGTGTTTACAGGGAAAGTACTAGAGATCTTGTCCAAGCTGTAATATTGAATTAAGTGCATTCAAAAGAACAAGCGCACCCTCCATAGCAGTTGAGGCTTCAGGTTCCAGGTTTGATTTAATTGTTAAGCTTCAAATTTGTGTATATCAAGGGTGATAATTGCTACATTACAAATTGTGAAAGCAGTCTTTTAAAGATTATATTATTGCTAGGTGCAATGAATACTTGACTACACATGAATACTATTGATATAGATGCTTATTATACTTGTTTGCGAGATGAACTAACATCTCCTCTAGATAGATATTTCATGTTTGTTCTTGTTCTGAGCAGGTACCCTTGTGAAATATGTTTGATGAACAATCCTTGCGGAAGCTGTCATGGAAGAATTTTATAAGGATGACACAAATGCCAGATGGGCAACAATCAAAACAAATAGAAACAAACTTAAAGAGACTCACATGAGTTATACTCGAAGGAAGTCAAAAATCAAAAGGAAACCAGAACAAGCTTGTGACACTTTGTAGAAAGCAAAGAGAGATGCAGCAGGCAAAAGAATAGATTCTCTTAGATGGAGGGAGATGATCAAAGACTTCCAAAAGAAGAGCATGCATATTCCTCATTCAGGCATGAAGCCAAGATTAGGAGAGAGTTAATCCCTAACGATACGATCCATTGAAGAATAATCCGTAAAGAATATGAAGTATCTATCCATGTTATTCATTGGAAGTAGCAGCCATGATAAACAACACATGTTCAGTTTGACCCTAGAAGAAGTCTTCTTAAAAAAGAAGCCTTGAATATCCTTGATTGCCCATCTACATTTATGTTCCTATGGCAGAAGGTTAGAGCCTTCAGGAAAGAAGGGCATGTAATCTATAGAAGATTCCATGGACTCCAACATTGAAGGCAAACATGAGGAAGAACATGAAGATTCCAAGAAAGAAAGAAAATTCAGAACAACCAATTGAACTTGTTTGAAACCACTAGAGAAGTCAAGCAGAAGGAATGGAAGGAAGTTGTGATGAAGAAAAATGTATGTGAGAAATTGTGAAAAATACTTAAGCATTGATAGATATAAGGCAAGACTTAAGGCTAGAGGGTTATCCTATTAGGAGGGAGAAGACTACGATGACAACTTGTTATAGTAACCAGATATACCTCTATCTGAGCCATGCTATCTCCTGCAATATCCATGGGTTGGAGTTTACATCAGATGAATGTAAAGACTGTTCTTCTCAACAGAGTAATTGAAGAAGAAGCGTATGTAGAGCAACCTCAAGGTTTTGAGGTATACCAGAAAGATACCCTTGTATGCAGATGTGTAATATACCAAATATAAAATGTATGCAAAACAAAAATAAAATGCTAGTAATGGCATAATAACAACAATATAACCAAAACATTCACCACAATAACACTGAAATGATATAAGAATAACAACAGAAATAACACTTTGAATTTGAAAGCAATGTTCATGGGCCTCTTTGAGAGGGCAACCTCCAGTTGAGCATAGCTCTATTACAATAATCTCCAAGCTAGGGTTCTCATACCCTTGATTCCTATTTATACTAAAAAGAAGCATCTAGAGGAAGACCCTTCTAAAAGCGGAAGCTTCTATTAGGTCTTCTTACATCCACCTTATTCTATTTTATTGAAAGGCCTTATTAATATTGACCTTTATTACATCTGAATATATTGTTCTACCTATGTGTGGGTTATGATCCTAACATGTCCGCCCCCTTAAAAACAACCTTGTCCTCAAGGCTTGAGATGAGGAAATTGCTGCAGAATGGTAGCTGGTTCCCAAGTGGCGTCTGCTAGAGTTGTATCTTTCCACTGGACTAGCACTTCCTTGATGGTTCTCTGATGTAGGCAATGCTCACGCTGGTCCAAAACTTCTTCTGGTTGAAGCCAAATGGATCCTTCTTCAACTAACTTTGGAAGGTTGGTTTGAATTTGGCACTTATCTCCAATCACCTTCTTTAAGCATGAAACATGAAAAACAAGATGTAGCTTCGAATGGTTGGGAAAAGCTAACTGATAAGCGACTTGTACCACACGCTTGAGCATGGTATAAGGACCATAAAATTTGGGTGCAAGCCTCTGACAATTCTTGGCCTTGAGGGAAGTTTGCTTGTAAGGTTGCAGTCGAAGAAACACCTGATCCCCTTCTGCAAATTGACGTTCAGAGTGACCTTGATCTGCTTGTTACTTCATGCGATTCTGTGCCATGACCAAATTCTCTTTGAGGGTACAAAGAATGGCCTCTCGAGCTCTAAGTGTTAGGTAAACCGCCTGGACCTTCGAGGCACTCGGTAAGTATGAGAGAACTGAAGGTGGTTTCTGCCCATATACCGCTTCAAAAGGAGTCATGCATGTAGTTGTATGGTATGAAGTGTTGTACCACCATTCAGCTAGGGGTAACCATTGAGCTCACTGATTTTGCTTTTCCGAGGCAAAACACCTCAAATATGTTTCCAAACACTTGTTGACAACTTCTGTTTGGCCATCAGTTTGGGGATGATAAGATGTGATGAGATGCAATTCTATGCCTTGTATCTTGAACAGTTCTTGCCAAAAATTTCTTGTGAAAGTTGGGTCGCGATCATAAATAATAGAGTGTGGCATGCCATGAAGCTTGAAGACCTGATCCATGAATATTTGAGCCACCGTGGATGCTATAAACGAGTGTTGAAGGGTGCAAAAATGAGCATACTTGGAAAGGGGATCAACAACCACCATGATGACGGATTTATTTCCCGATTTGGGTAAGTCGGTAATAAAATCCATAGAGATATCCTTCCAAATAGCAGGTGGAATCAAGAGCGGTTGTAGTGTGCCTGATGATTTGACTGTTTATCCCTTATTGTGTTGACACACGTCACATTCAACTACAAAATTACGAATGTCCTGTTTCATACCATCCCAGAAAAAGGAATGTTTGACCCTGTCATAGGTTTTGGTGAACCCAGAGTGCCCTGTTGTGGGTGTAGCATGAAGCTCAGAAAGCACCGTGGATTTAAGCTTTGATTGTTTACTTAAATACAAACGGCCTTTGTATTGAAGTTCCTTATGGAGCCAAGAGTACCCTGGGGAATCTGGAGCATTGGACTGCAATTGTTGGATCAACTGCGAACTTTTGGGGTCTTGTATCCATTCCTGGCGAACAACTTCGATCCAATCTGGTACAATGAATGAAAGAGAAAAAAGAGATCCGTCATCTTCATATTTTCGAGAAAGTGCATCCGCAACCACATTGTCTTTTCCTTTCTTATAAATGATCTCATAATCATATCCAAAGAGTTTAGTCACCCATTTTTGTTGTTCTGGGGAGGAAATGTGTTGTTCCAAAAAATACTTGAGGCTTTGATGGTCTGTCTTAATTTGGAACCGTTGCCCCAATAGATAAGGATGCCACAGATCCACGACATGCAGAATAGCCAACATTTCCTTTTCATAGATGGATTTGCCCAGATTTCTTTTAGATAGTTTCTTGCTGGTAAAGGCCAAAAGTCGATCCTCTTGCATAAGGACAACACCAATTCCTTTCCCCAAGGCATCACATTCCAACACAAAGGTCTTTGTGAAATCAGGAAGGGTGAGGACTGGAGTGGTGCACATGGCCATCTTCAAGGTTTGAAAAGCTTGAGTAGCGGCTGGAGTCCAAGTGAAAGAGTTCTTTTTGAGTAGAGTAGTGAGAGGTGCTGCAATCTTCCCATAATTCTTAAAAAACTTGCGATAATACCCTGTTAAGCCTAGAAATCCACGCAAGCTCTTAAGAGTCTTTGGGTGAGGCCAGTCTTGCATAACTTCAATCTTTTTAGGATCCACCCTAACGCCATCTTTTCCAACCAGATGACCCAAGTATTCTACTTCTGAGGCGCCAAAAGCACATTTAGACTGTTTCAAGAAAAGTTGGTGTTGAGAGAGTAGATGGAGAACTCGATCCACATGAACAAGATGGTCTGTCTAGGTTTTTCTATAGAGGAGGATATCATCAAAGAAAACTAAGAAAAAATGGCAGAGAAAAGGACGGAAGACATGATTCATGAGGCTTTGGAAGGTGGAGGGAGTATTACACAAGACAAAGGGCATGTCCAAAAACTCATAGTGGTCCTCATGAGTTCTAAAGGCAGTCTTGGGAATATCTACCTCTTTCATACGTATCTGGTGGTAGCCCGAACGAAGATCCAGTTTAGTGAAGAATTGGGCGCCACTCAATTCATCCAGGAGGTCATCAATGACATGAATGGGGAATTTGTCTTTGATGGTAAGTTTGTTGAGGGCACAGAAGTCAGGACACATTCGCCAAGAACCTTCTTTCTTTAGGACCATGACCGCATGAGATAAATAGGGGCTTTTACTAGGGCGGATAACACCTGCATTAAGAAGTTCCTAGACCATTTTCTCAATTTCATTTTTTTGGGAAAAGGAGTGATGATACGGTTGGATATTGGGAGGAAGGATTCCCGGTACAAGGGGAATGGAATGATCATGAAAACCACGGGAAGGAAGGAGGCCTTGGGGAGTGGAAAATACCAATTGATGTTTAGAAAGGATGGCTTGGAGGTCTTGTGGTACGGAGGGTGTCTCTGTTTCTTGTATGGCATGGAGTTGGGAGATAACACCAGAATGACCTTTTTTGAGAAATTTTTCCATGCGATGGGATCTAATGATCTCAGGTGAACCTGCGGTGATGCCTTGGAACTTATATTGGTGGCCCTCCTGGTCGAATTGCATGGTTAAGTCTTTAAAATCCATGTGAATGGGACCCAAATTCCTTAGCCAGTCTGCACCCAACACAATGTCACAACCTCCTATGTCGATAGCAAACATATGGGATTTTAGGTGGTAGTCACCAATTTGGAGACACACATTTTCACAATGGCCTCCACATTTCATGGAACCACCATTGGCAATCATGATTTGGAAATTATTGATGGCATGGATGTAGCAATGAGTTTCTTGGGCAATGCAGCGAAGAATAAAATTATGGGTGTTGCCACTATCAACCAGAATGATGACCTTCTGATGCTTGATGTAACCGATTAGCTTGAGGGTTTGGGGAGCGGAGAAGCCAGTGAAAGCATTGAGGGAAATGACTGGTTCTACTTCGGGAGGGTCTGAGGGAGGGGTTATGTTAGTGGATTCAGGTGATTCAGACATAGAGGGAGTTTCTTCATCTTCTTCCAAAATTTCCTCGGAGATGGCCATAAAAAGCTTTTTTTCTTTACACTTGTGGCCCGGGAAATATTTGTCATCATAGTTATAATAAAGGCCTTTGAGTTGGCGTTCAACCATTTCAGCTCGGGTCAATTTTTGGATCTTTAGTGGAGCAGAGGGAGTAGTGGTATTTACTGGTTTAGGGTGAGGGATGAAGGAGGGTTTGCGGTTTTGAGAAGATACAACATGTTGTACTTATTTATCTCTTTTGGTAGCCTCCACCCAACTCTCAGGTCGAGCCATGAGGACAAGGGCCCGAATTTCATCCTTGAGGCCGCTGATAAAACACTCTTGGAAAAAGGCATCAGACATGCCCTCTATTCTAAAATTCAGGTGCTCAAAGGCAGCTATAAAGTCTTCCACTATTCCTAATTGTTTCAGCTTTGTCAAACAACCCAAATTGTTGGTCTCAGTGTCAAAGCGTTCATAAATCTCTGCCACAAATTGTGTCCAAGCAATATACCCTTGATGAGATTTGTTTCTCCATTACCACCATTGCCAACGTTCTTGATCTAGATGGAGAACAACATACCGGAGTTTGGCCAAGTCATCTATAATGTTGTATAAAAAGAAGTAATGTTCCATTTGGGTTACCCAACCAGTGGGATTCGAGCCATCAAATTTGGTCACATCCACCTGTGGAAGGTGTAGGTCATGTTGAAAGTGATGGTTCTGCAAGGTATGGGAATGAGAGGAATGGTCACCTTCAGTATATGGGGGTGAGGAAGAGGAAGGGTTATCTGTAGGGATATGCAGTTTGGTGCATAGTGCCGAAAAGACTGATTCAAGATGGGTGGTGAGGTCTTGTTTGATTTCGCCCATTGAGGACTGCATGGTTGTATTGATGGCGACGACATTGGCATTAAGTTGTTTCACTTCTTGTTGGGTCTCAATGAGACCAGATTGCAAGGTGTTGAAGTGAGCTTCCAAGTCTTGGCTATGGGTATGGGCCATGAGGATGGGGGAATTGAAAAGGGGTGGGTGGGGTAAAAATGTTTTGTCGAAAAAATGATATGGATGAATGTGATAAGGGCGAAGAGATGAATCCAATGGAATAGGCCTGAAATATATATATTTTTTAACGGAGTTATACTCCGGTCTAAAGAATACTGCAGAGAGGAAATGCCCAAATTCTTAACCAGAAAGAAATGTGTATTTACTTGGCAACCCGAACACAGTTGCGTGACAATAGATCTTGTCTGTTTTAATTTGTTTATGTTTCTATCCCCAAGGGTTAGGTATTCAAGGGTTCAAGGGTTTTCCTTGTGTTATAGCTCTCTGATATACGTGCGGGGTCCAACAATAGTACTCGACCTAATATCTCAGGGAACTAACTAAGGAGGATAGACCGTACCCTTAGCTGTACTACTCGACTACCTAGGTACTAGAGAGTATCTTCCTCAGTGCTATTCTCGGTGACACTATAGCAGTTAGGCGGGGATCGGTTTATCTAAAGATGGCTTTAGGTAATCTAGGTCAATTCATACACAGGTGTTGTCTAATGCACTACCACTTGAAGGGGTACCAATAGGGGTTACAAGGGTGGCCAACAAATGTGCGCTTAAGTACCACTTGTATTTCCTATGTGTATGAATCCCTCGACCGTGGGTTTATGCGCATAACGAAAGATCTCTGTGGCTTAAAGACGCTGGAATACGTCTCTACCCTGAAAAAAATTTAACCCACACTTTCTGTCGAGGAAAGTGCTCTGATACCACTTGTAATATACCAGATATAAAATGTATGCAGAACATAAATAAAATGCTAGTAATGGTAGAATAACAACAATATAACTAGAACATTCACCACAATAACACTGAAATGATATAAGAATAACAACAGAAATAACACTTTGAATCTAAAAGCAATGTTCATGGGCCTCTTCGAAAGGGCAACCTCCAGTTGATAAGATCTCTATTACAATAATCTCCAAGCTAGGGTTCTCATACCCTCGACTCCTATTTATACTAAAAAGAAGCATCTAGAGGAAGATCCTTCTAGAAGTGGAAGCTTCTATTAGGTCTTCTTACATTCGCTTTATTCTATTTTATTGAAAGGCCTTATTAATATTGACCTTTATTACATCCGAATATATTGTTCTACCTATGTGCGGGGTAGGACCCTAACAAGATGGAAGAAGACCTTGTATGGATTCAAACAAACTTGGTACATAACCTCTCATGTGTAGTAGAAGTGTGGTGAAAACTTCCTATGACAGAGGAAGTATATTGAAATGGTTCTTTAGAAGTCTAGGATGATGGATTTCAAATACATGGAAAACTCCCATGGTGAGAGATATGAAGAAGTTGAGAGACTCTAATCCAATAGACCCGTCTCTGTATCGACAATTGATTATCTCGTTAATGTATTTGGAGAATACTCAGTCAGATATTTTTTTTGTGGAACGTTTAAGTTATGATATACATCTACATGGATTTATCAATTTAGATTGGGCAGGGAGTGAAGATGACAAAAGAAGTTCTACTTGGATATGTTTCAATTTGAGCTTTTCCATAATGTCATGGGATAGCAGGAAACATAAGTTTGTTGCACTCATCACTATAAAAGCATAGTATATTGCAGCTCATGATGCTTGTACATAAGCAGTGTGGCTTCGTAAGTTGGTTTATGGACTGTCTGATCAGGTGTTGAATTCGATCGTGATATATTGTGATGATCAGAGCTATGTGAAGGTTTCAGAGAACCCAATGTTCCATGACAAGTCGAAGCACATTGAGATCAAGAATTATATTCTCCGTGATAAAGTCTAGAGGGGAGAAGTGGATCTCCAATATATATCCACAGATGAGCAGATAAATCATAACATATATTTTGGTAAAGCCTCTTTCCAATATGAAAAGTTTGCGTACTTAAGGGAAAAGATGAGGTTCGTGGAGACGACATCCTTATTGAAAAAGGAAGTGATTACTCCCAGTTTGAGAGGGAGCATTGATATGTTATTGATTTATGGACAATCATTTTCTGGTTTGGAAAATGGTCCCGGTTGGGTAGTTCCTTTCCAGTCTGGAAAGTGGTTCGAGATTTTCGACATACAGTCATTTTCCAGTTCGGAAAATGGTCCAGATAGGAAAATAATTTTCGTAATGAAAATGGTCTGATAGATTGATGATGTACCATAGACACCAATTCCCATTGTGTCTAGTGTGGGGGAATAGTCTAGGACAATCATTCTTCTTGGCAGTCGCTCTGAGTAGTGGTCAAGTAGAATGGTTTGCCTCGCCCAGAAATCATTCTTTTGAAGTTCAAAGTTGTGAGCAGTTTTGAAGAATGGTCCATTTTGGAGGTTGGTGTAGGACACTCATTTCCATTAGGAAATGGTATGGACAGTCATTCCCTAGGAAAGATTCATTCTCTCTAGGTTTCACTGTGATTAGTGCTGGAAGAATGACCCAATTAGGTGAAAAGTCCAGGTTCAGCAATCATGCACATGCATTCCCTAGGGAAAACTCATTCTCTCCAAGTTGCACTGTGATTAGTGTCGAAGGAATGGCCCAATTAGGTGAATGGTCCAGTCTTAGAAACCAGGGACAATTATTCTTCCATGCTTGGGAAGAATAATCAAGATATCCCATGGCTGATGTTTTTAATTTTCGAGGGAAAATGCTCTTCCAAATCTCACAGATGTGAGTGGAAGAATGGCCCAGATGACTTAGTTTGTATCATGATATTGTTATGTAGGTTGATATCAAATGATATTATTGTTGTGGAGACTATATGTCTCTAGATAGTAGTTGTATGCTACTGTGGTGAATGTGATCCACTTATAGTGATTATGTGTCACTGGTTAGTAGCCGTGTGCTACTAGGAGTGGTTGTGTACCACTGGGTAGTACTTGTGTACTACTATGGATAGACACATTTGTGTTCTATTGGATGGAATTGTTATGATTACCATGGAGACTACCACTAGTGTTGGAGATGATTTCCATCTAGATGGATAGTTAGTGTGCATATGGAAAGACATTATCTAGGTGGAGAATGGTCTAGGTTGAAATATTGTTGGTGGACAAGAATTCTCCTTGTGGAGAATGGTCTAGGTTGACATATTATTGATGTACCATGGACAACTATTCTCTTAGGACGTATGTCTGTATTAGAAGAATGGTCTGTCTCCCTGATTTCATAGTAGCGGCCAGAGGGAAAATGGTCCAGGACAATCATTCTTCTAGGACATATGTCCGGATTAGAAGAATAGTCCTTGTAGCCCATGGTGTGACTTCCAACATCTGTTGGAAAAATTCTTCTTCTAGGACATATGTCCGCATTAGAAGAATGGTTCTTATATCACTCTGTGGAGTGACAGACTTATTCAACATCATACCCGATTTCTCAGATGGATTATGGCTTCGAGAGATGATGTAGTTGATGCTATCAGATGATACTGATAGTGACGATGTTGCTTGTGAGTTGATCTAAGTGATCATGAGATAGCCTGTGTGGATATGATGATGCTACCGGTTGAATCATTTGTTTGTGCTCAATACCATTTCCTTTAATATCTCCCTATCTAGGAGGGAGTGTTGATATTATGGTAGTTGCGGGAGGTATTAACCTCCACGTGTAACCTTTGACAACACTAGAATATTCTGGGAAGCAAGAGAAACCCTAAAACGTTGGATAATAACCCTAGAAGACAAGTCAACTATAGAGAATATTTAATATTGAGTTATTAAACTATTAAATAAGAATTCATCCTGGACATGTGACAAAGAGCAATGTAAATAAGAGGGCGCTAGAGATCATTTGTCACTCTTACTCTCAAAACTGCATAAGACTAATGGTGCGCAAGTTTGGAGAGGGAGTGTAGTTGCAGCTACTGCAACTGGTATTTTGGATTTTGGTTGGACTTTCTCTTGGTTATGGTTTGGAATTTCTGCTTGGTCTTTGGTTATTCTTTCTTGGTGCGCTAGCCTTGGAGAAAGATGTGCTACCTTGGTTGGCTATTGGTTTGCTTCCATAATTATTATGTATGTCAAGCTTAAGGTTCTCGGGGGTGGACTTTGCGCCTATGGCTGGGTGACAATATTGTTGTATTGTCTATGAAAAAAAAAGCACATCTCTTTATTTCTAATAGTTTAGACCCCAAATCTACAAGCTATTCATGAATAAAAAGAGCAGATTTCCCAGCAATTATTGAAAATTAAAAAGATAATAGAACACCCTCAAGCTGTAATTGAAACCTTGAAAGACCAACAAACTCAATGATTGCAGGAAACCAAGTCAGCTACAGTGAAAACTACTCCATTAGACCTAACAAATGGATTATCAAAATGCATGGCTAATTTAAGTGTGAAGGAGATCGATTTGGACACTGTGAAAACCTAGATCAAACAACGATATGTCAAGGTAGCAGAACTAGAATATCAAGTGAACAACAGAGAATTATGTTTGAAAAAAATCAATGATGCTAAAGAGGAAGCTCAGAAGGAAGACAATAAAATTAAGGAAAGGGTGACAGGGAGACCAACCATGAAAGGAGCTAAGCATATCATTTGAGATGATATAGCTAACACAATTTTTAATAATTGGTCTTATTTTACCAATGTGTGGGAAGAGCTTGATCTAATCATCATAGTATTTAAAGACATAAAAGGAACAACAAATGAGTTGGAGAGTAAACTTGATTTGGCAATTGATATAATTAAGTTCTTGATCAACATAACTAAAGAGGAGTTGAAGTATTTGCAAGTCAATGGAAGAAATAACATTGTAATGAATTCTAAAAGAGTCATTACAAAAAGGATATTGATGCAAAATGTGAAAACTAAGGGCCATGAGCTTATGATCGAAATCTCTACTTTTAAGAAGATTTTTAGTGATATCATCAAGCATGGATTACCATTGTTCTGGAATGAAAATGGGGATTTTTACCCAATGAAAAATTATCAGAGTCTATTAGAAGATAAGAGGAATAGTTACAACAAGTTCGAAAATCTTGATGGCACTTTGAAGGGGCAAGATGTAGTAGAATTGTTGGCAGGGGATTTTGAGTTGTTGCACAATCTGAAAATGATTTTCAGGACTTAACCTCCCCTAGTTTATGAGCAATACACTAATTTGGATGAGGCAGTAAGAAATTTTAATTATCATAAGCATATGATGGGAAAATATTGGAAAATAATGTGTCAATTCACTAAATTACCATTGGGAAGACAAGGTGAACCGACTGTCACCCACCCAACTCCCTAAGGGAATATTTTACTGAGTAATTTTTCATGTACATTGATTTTTACAAGGATAAAAACTTTTCAAGAATAAATAAACAGTAATATGTTTCAAGAAGTTGTTTTGCATACAATTGTATCTATAAAGGAGAAGCACAACACATTATTGATGGGTCAACAATTTTTGGAATCAAAGTGTAACTTGCTCTCTAGTTTGCCAGATCAACAGAGCTCACAGAGGTAGAGACAAATTATGAGAAGAGAAAAGAGGTAATGTAGAGACTCATTCACCATGGTCATATTAGTATGTATTATTGTATTGTACTCCATTGTATTCTCCATGTAAGGTCATACATATTCTTCAAATATCGCAGATCTGATTTTTCATTAGTATAAGTCTTATGCAAGAATTGGAATCATATTCATTGTGAATGTATAGTGTTTTTCATGTGATTAGATTGAATTCATAATAAATGAACAATTTATTTCCCTTTTATGTTTGATATGACTGAATGAATGCAAAAGTATTATGATATTGTGGAATGTATTAAGCATGAAATTGTCCTAAGTGTTTTATGAAGTTGTAACAAGAATACCTTGTATGTTTTATTGTATTGTTCGTTTGAATCCATCCATCCATACCCTTTAAATTATATATGTCTGATACATATTGAAATTTTAGGTGTGTTAAGACATGGGTGTGGATTTTCATCATGCCCCGGTTTCATGCATTTTTAAGCATTTTCCCTTTATGCATTTTTTCCATTTACAAAGCAATTTTTAACCTTTATGCACAATAGATGGTTTTTGGTTCGAAAATGCACAAGTAAAGGTATGAATAGATGGAAATTGATAAAATACAAACTCCACAAATTTAATCACTCAATTTGGAGGGAACATGAGTCCTAGGCATGCATTTTATAGTAACACAGTTTTACCCTCCATTTTACAAAAAACCTTGAATTTGGATTCCTGGTAGAAGTTCCTTTTCATTTGAAAAATGCACCTCAGATGATATAAATAGATTTAGATTGTTATGTAATTCACCCCAAAACTTAGATCACTAAATTTGTAGCTATATAGAAACATGGCGTGATTTTCCATTAGGGCACTTTCTATTGTGTTTGGTATCTAAATTTACAAGGTTTATTTATTTCATTATTATTTAGTCATATAAACTTTTAATCTATGATATTTTTTGCAAGTCTTTTCAATGGAAATGAAACTAACAACTAACCTATGTGTGATGTGGTTGTACAAGATCCTACCTCATCGAGCTCATGGATGTAGGTAGTTTTTCCATTTTAGTTAGTGTGTGTGCATAGTTGCCAAAGTTCATGTATATTTCAATCCTTTACTAACTTCTGGGCACAAACACCCTAGTATACAATCTTTAGGGTTTACAACATATCCACGGTCATGTAATTTGTAACCTGTAAATTACCAACACCATACATGGATTTTTCTTCATATGGTGTTCATTTCTCATCATGCCCTATTTTCATGCATTTTTATGTATTTTTTCTTTTATGCGTTTTTTTGCATTTACAAGGAAACTTTTAGCCTTTATGCATAGCAGAGGATTTTTGGTTTCAAAACAAAAAACCAAAGTATGAATAGATGTAAAATTATAAAATCCAAAATCTACAATTTGAACCACTCAATTTGGAGGTCATATGAGTCTTAGACGTGCATTTTACAGTTAGAAGGTTTTACTCTCCATTTTACAAAAAATCTTAAATCTTGGTTCAAGGTAGAAGNTTTATGAGCAATACACTAATTTGGATGAGGCAGTAAGAAATTTTAATTATCATAAGCATATGATGGGAAAATATTGGAAAATAATGTGTCAATTCACTAAATTACCATTGGGAAGACAAGGTGAACCGACTGTCACCCACCCAACTCCCTAAGGGAATATTTTACTGAGTAATTTTTCATGTACATTGATTTTTACAAGGATAAAAACTTTTCAAGAATAAATAAACAGTAATATGTTTCAAGAAGTTGTTTTGCATACAATTGTATCTATAAAGGAGAAGCACAACACATTATTGATGGGTCAACAATTTTTGGAATCAAAGTGTAACTTGCTCTCTAGTTTGCCAGATCAACAGAGCTCACAGAGGTAGAGACAAATTATGAGAAGAGAAAAGAGGTAATGTAGAGACTCATTCACCATGGTCATATTAGTATGTATTATTGTATTGTACTCCATTGTATTCTCCATGTAAGGTCATACATATTCTTCAAATATCGCAGATCTGATTTTTCATTAGTATAAGTCTTATGCAAGAATTGGAATCATATTCATTGTGAATGTATAGTGTTTTTCATGTGATTAGATTGAATTCATAATAAATGAACAATTTATTTCCCTTTTATGTTTGATATGACTGAATGAATGCAAAAGTATTATGATATTGTGGAATGTATTAAGCATGAAATTGTCCTAAGTGTTTTATGAAGTTGTAACAAGAATACCTTGTATGTTTTATTGTATTGTTCGTTTGAATCCATCCATCCATACCCTTTAAATTATATATGTCTGATACATATTGAAATTTTAGGTGTGTTAAGACATGGGTGTGGATTTTCATCATGCCCCGGTTTCATGCATTTTTAAGCATTTTCCCTTTATGCATTTTTTCCATTTACAAAGCAATTTTTAACCTTTATGCACAATAGATGGTTTTTGGTTCGAAAATGCACAAGTAAAGGTATGAATAGATGGAAATTGATAAAATACAAACTCCACAAATTTAATCACTCAATTTGGAGGGAACATGAGTCCTAGGCATGCATTTTATAGTAACACAGTTTTACCCTCCATTTTACAAAAAACCTTGAATTTGGATTCCTGGTAGAAGTTCCTTTTCATTTGAAAAATGCACCTCAGATGATATAAATAGATTTAGATTGTTATGTAATTCACCCCAAAACTTAGATCACTAAATTTGTAGCTATATAGAAACATGGCGTGATTTTCCATTAGGGCACTTTCTATTGTGTTTGGTATCTAAATTTACAAGGTTTATTTATTTCATTATTATTTAGTCATATAAACTTTTAATCTATGATATTTTTTGCAAGTCTTTTCAATGGAAATGAAACTAACAACTAACCTATGTGTGATGTGGTTGTACAAGATCCTACCTCATCGAGCTCATGGATGTAGGTAGTTTTTCCATTTTAGTTAGTGTGTGTGCATAGTTGCCAAAGTTCATGTATATTTCAATCCTTTACTAACTTCTGGGCACAAACACCCTAGTATACAATCTTTAGGGTTTACAACATATCCACGGTCATGTAATTTGTAACCTGTAAATTACCAACACCATACATGGATTTTTCTTCATATGGTGTTCATTTCTCATCATGCCCTATTTTCATGCATTTTTATGTATTTTTTCTTTTATGCGTTTTTTTGCATTTACAAGGAAACTTTTAGCCTTTATGCATAGCAGAGGATTTTTGGTTTCAAAACAAAAAACCAAAGTATGAATAGATGTAAAATTATAAAATCCAAAATCTACAATTTGAACCACTCAATTTGGAGGTCATATGAGTCTTAGACGTGCATTTTACAGTTAGAAGGTTTTACTCTCCATTTTACAAAAAATCTTAAATCTTGGTTCAAGGTAGAAG
>ML809872.1:63898-81619 GCA_009831015.1 Picea engelmannii
TATATATATATATATATATATATATATATATATATATATATATATATATATATATATATAATGTTATTAAATTCACCCAAAAGCTTACATAACTAAATTTGGATCTATATAGAAGCATGGATGTGCATTTCCATTAGGTCACTTTCTATTGTTTTGGTCTCTCAATTTACAAGGTAGACTTTGCCTCTTTTACAAAACAATCACTTTTATGTTTGCAAATGAAAATATAAATATGTGGAAATGTGTAAAATTATCTAAGACACCCTAAGAAATTTGAATCACTTAAATTGAAGGTGTGTTAAGACCTAGGCATGCATTTTTGCACAAGGGCACATATTACAATTTCAAATAAAAACATGATTTTCTTAAGTGCGACTGTACATTTTTAGATGTGGAGGCTCTAAAAATCTTGAATTAGGGTTTTATTTAATAATAAAAACCCTAATCCTAATGGTCTATATCATCATATCTTGAGAACATTGTCATCTACATCTGGCTCAACCTCTTTGACTTCTTAATCTAACACATATATCTGCTCCCTATGTCTAATGCGTCATAAGCATGACTTTTAGTGTTCAAAAACAATTTGATATTTTTTTACTTTATAATACAGGCGTCGGACCTCAGATGCCTTGATTCATCATCAAAATCATGTCAGTATTACGATGAATTTTTTCCACCCATTTGTCCCAACCTCAGCGGACTTAGAGCTCTCATGCATCGCCACTCCGACATAAGTTGACCACCCTAGCTTCACCAATCCGACGGATCTACTGCACCATATCATTGGACTACTGACCAAATGTTCCCTTCAGAGAATCACCACACCAATGTAGGTGGTTGACTAGAATATCACAATTTCAATGGCATCCGCGTCGACTTTCTGATGGTTTACTGTTGAGGAAAAGATATGAAATGATCTTACTCAAGCATTTTTAGATTCTACTTAGCTAAAGAAAAATAGACGAGAATGTCACCCTATGTTTATAACCATCAAAAATAATATCCTAACTCACAAGTATTGATTACAAGTGCTTAGGCTAGTCTTTTTATAAATAAAAGCTTGCTGGAAAATTCATTATTTATATGATCTTCTGAATATAACAGTTGTTGAAATAAATGTAGAGATAGAAGCAAAGACACCAAGATATAATCAAGAAAGATGAGACATAAAACAATCCTTTATTTCATTCCAATTCACCAAAGAGTCATTCTCTTTACAAACTTTCGTGAAGAAATTTCGGACCAAAGTCAAACTTAGACATCCCCGATGGAACATACAAAAGGACCTCTGACAGAAAATAAAAAACTAAACTCTAAAAGTTGGATCAGCTTGCCACATATTTCTACCCACTTGACTCTTCACAATAGCCTTTGTTAGCCATGAAAACTAATTCACAAACATACAAGTCTACACAGACTATCAAAGGTAGATCACCACCTCTAAAAAATAAGTGTCTGAATGATGTAATTCAGCCTTGAATCTTGTTGTCTTCAATAAGACCCTGCTATCATAAAAAAGAATTAGGCTTGTGATAAATTAAGGAATGAATGAAAACTGAACTATCTCAACATAAAATAAAAGAGAAAACCTTAGTATGCTTCTCCTTCTATCCTCCTCTTGTTCCTCCCTTTCTTTTCCCTTTAAGCAAATTAGAATTGGTTGAAGTAGTTGAACTACCTCATTAGTTAAGTTAACTAAAAAACTCAACCAACTTTTTAGTTAGGGGGGAAGAGTAATAAATCGTAGTAAGGGTTTTAAATAAATAATAACTAGTAGGTGGGACCCCTTGTGACTCTTTTTAGCTCTTAACAATCATAATATAACTAGTTAATTAAGAAAAACACCCCTCCTTGTGACTCCCATCATCACATTCACATTTGACCATTTATCTCATTGATATTTGAAATTATTTTCAAAAAGCATATTACTCATATATCCAAAGAAAACATGTTGTCCAAAACTTCTGAAGTCAACTGTCATCAACAATAAATAAAATAAAACTCAAAAACCATATTTTCCACTATGAGATGCAATATTTCCTTGATTGTTACTGTCACCCTTTTATTTCTTTGAAATTGCCTTTGGCTGCACTGATCCTTTAGGCCTAATATCGCTGATCACATGAGAACAATCGTCCCTCAAATGCATCTGGGAAGACACAGATTTATCAGAGCCATTGGAGGGTGAGGAAGGGGCAATGGATTTTGCTTTGTCAGGGGCATGGTGGGCCTTGATTTTCAACCTTTTTCTAGCATGAGAGGACTGAACAGGTGAGTGGACAGGTGCAACTTGGACAATCTGGTTAATAGGTGGGGGATTAGGTAAGGACAAATTGGTCCAGTCATGATGTTGGGAGACTGCCGGGTGGAAAATCTCTTGCCATCCATCATTTTTGGGAACCTCGGGTTGCAATGAGACATGAGGAGGCACGTGAATACCAAGGGCTTGTGGAGCTTGGAAGGGAGGCCTTTCAGGCCTAGGTTGAACCACTCCTTGCCCAATCCAATTGAAAAATCCATCTTGAAATAACTGGCCTAACTCTTGCGAGTCAGCATCAAAGTGTATGGAGAATCTTGGCCTTCTTGGGACTCTGTTCCAATTACCTCTCCCTCAGTTGCCTCTGCCATGGCTACCTCAACTGAAAAATCTCATTCCTGCATGCATGATTGATTAAGAAATAGTCCCTTTAATAACCATACATGACAACTCCTTAAAATATGAAATAGATTTTGGCTCAATAGCATATCAGACTCATGCAATCCAATCCATACAAATTGTTTAACTATTGTTGATGAGCAGGGGGTGAACAAAGGTTCTGGGATATGCGAGGGGTTTGTATTGAGAGAAAAATGATAAAATGAGAGGGAAAAAGAATCATGGTTACTTCTCAAAGACAACAAACAATCAACTGTAATGTAAACCAAAGAATATAAAACTGTGTTCCAATCAAAAGAAAATGTGATTTCAAACTATTTCAATATAGAATTCTCTTAACTGTAATTAAATTTTAAGAACATGGAGTGAAAAAAATGGATGTGGGAAGGAGAGGGGGTTGTAATTAGAAAAAAGTGAAATAATGGTAGGGACAAAGAGCGGATATTGTTCGTAAAATTAATCAAGTAATCCATAAAACCATTATATATCAAACACAAAAGGTCCAACACCAACCAAATAGTCATTGTGATCAAATGATCAATTACTGTGTATAATTCAATCAATTCTGTGCATTAACTTGCTCATTGTTCATAATCAAATATTTAACACAGTGTCATCAAAACAAGACAGTATGCATTCCACAACAACCTGTAGAGGATCTATGTTCTTCTTATTTATCCAATTAATATTTTAAAACACTCCCCAAATGAAAAAACAATAACTTATTTCCACTCTGTTCAGTGTCAACTCATCAACCACTTTCCATCAACAATTAAATTGTAATAAGACCATACTTCCACAACACTCGTGCTTATCTCTATGAAGATGTATGATATTCATCAAACATACATAGTGGACAATCAAACACAATGATCCATATTTTAATTGCAAAGATCCTGATTTTCCATTTAAACACACAGACAACAATTATCATTTCAATTCATACGACGCTGTGGGATACACAGACCACTTAAAAAAACGCGAGATCATTTCTGTGACTGTCATGTCTAAATACTTGAATCTAAATATCCACAATGTTGGGATATCAATCTAATACAACGAGGCAACAATAGCATGCCCGATCTCACCTCACAAATTGATCAAATTAACAAAACCACGTTGTTTAAAAACCCGTGACCCTCTCTGATGGTGCAATCAAATAATATCCATGACATATACAGTGGATGGCCCTGCCATGATTACCACGATTACAATACTCCCATTCAAAAATATAAAACACATAGTCACAACAATTATTAACTCAGCCTATCATGTTGTAGGAACGCCACACATACCCATGAATTACACATGAAGCATTGTTGTGACTTAATCAATTAAAACTAATGCTTGGTCAACAATTCAATAATCACAATGTAAGAGACACCGACTGTGCATTCAATCCAATTCTCCAATCAACCAAATTACCATGCTAAGTTTATTAATTTGATTGTCATAATAACCAATACAGTGACTAAATACCAAAACCAACACTACTATCAACATAATCAACAGAGACGAGCCAGAAATCGAACACTGTTGAAAATACCCAACAACTCATAACAACCAACAGTAACCCGACAGATCATAACGGTTCCCTCTGTGGACCAACACAGGGAGACTGGAGTCGACTCCCATCATTGGGTAAGAACCTTTGAGACCAACGATGCACACACAATGTATACCACCAATGACTCCATTGACAGGGTGATAGTTCACGAGATAGGAGAGACTATAAATAGAGGAGCAATGACTCCATTTTGGCCTTGTAACAATCACATAGGGTATAACCCTCGTGGCTCTCCCAATCAACCAACTAACAACACTAAGATAAAATAGAGATGAGAAGAATCAATATAACCCTCTTCACAACCATCAATAGCATGAACAAACCCATACCCAAGTGAAACCATGCGCAGTGACACAAGACGTTTCAAACCCAACAAACCCCATAACAACAAACGACTGGATATGGTGATAAGAAAGCATGGAGACGACCAACTAATTTGGACCGAAAAAACCATTCAACTAAGAAAAATAAGGATGACAGAAGGCCTTCATGGATTTTAACACTCAGAATGATCAATAACACCGTGACTTCAACATTATTGTAATGAGAACCACACAAACGATTCATTCAAGAAAAATATCACAAATTTACACAGTTGCCAGACTTAAGGAAAGAAAAGACCCATACATTTTGAGCCAATATCTATTTGATAACCAGAACAGATTCATGGATGGAAAAAAGACATACCTTTAACCAAAAGCACCTTAAAAAGCACGAGCTTATCTTAGCGATTTTTCCTCTGCTTGAAAGTCAGAGCCTAATCACAACAAAACACAGTTGAAAAATGACCCAACTAGGGTGGCAGAAAGTGGAAATAGTATGAGTGACATGCAGTAAATGCACATCGCCTCCACCCCCACTCATTCAATTCCTTAGTACATGTCAACCATCCTCCCATTAACACATTCAATTAAACCATGGATCGGAATTAACATCCATCACTTGTCAAACGCGCCACCCATATCAAAATTATCCATTTCCAAATTATACCATAACACATATCAACCATGTTTCATATAACTCAACAAATCGCATAGATATTAACTTGTTAGCTAGGATTAACAACGATCTTTTAATTTCAATGCATGTAGAGTAACATATTACTATAGTTTAATCTCTTCCTTTTGCATTTTGTTTATATTGCTTTTATTTCTTTTCAACTGCTTCTTATATGTTGTTACTAACATATCTCTTGTGCAGGTGTCACAGTAATGAATCTAGGAACACATAGCAAGGATAACAATATATCACATAGGCCCTCGTAACATGAAATTGGAGCCTAGAGCCATCGAAACAACACACAACATGTCGTATTCATTGCCAATAAAATCAAGATTTCATCAATCATGTAGAACCCTGTAAGCTATATCGAATAGCAGAAAAAACATGAAATAAGAACCATATATGATCTCCCAATCTAAAAGGGGGTCCCACCTACTAGTATTATATATCTTGTTAGCTTATAATAATAGGCTTTAGCAATACTTTGCGGGCAAAAAAACCTCGTTGCGATTTTAATTGTCAACACTTATGTGAACCTATGTCACACTAATGATCGTCATCATTGGTAAAATGATGACGACTTGGATGATGAAAGTTTACTAGAAAATTGATATGTAAAAATCCATGGATATTCCATTGGAACATTTTGTCACAAAATATATGATAAATAATTGAAATCTTTATTATTAAGGTTATTTTCCTTTAGATTTCCAAAATATTTAGTTACTGATTTTTTTTCTTATGCATGAAATAAATAAAATGTGGAAAATAGGTAATAGTAAAATACAATCACACCAAACACAAACAAACACAATATATGACCTAGGAAACCCAATACGGGAGAAAACCCATCTAGAAGTTGAGGCTGTGCTACTCTCTTTTTTCTGGTATAGAAATGATGCAAGTATAAAGAAAGAGGCACTCTCTGTGGAGTTTCCTTTGACCTATGACCTGTATGGATGCTACGTAATCTATCCTCCTATGTTATTCTCATAGAATACCACTCTCAATTTTTTTTCTCAACTATGGAACAAGATATAATGCAAAAGAATGGAACCCCTTCTCCTCCTAGTGGCCCAATATTTAATATATCCTGATAGCCATCTAGGGGTAGTTTTTTTTTACTTCCTCAACCCTCAATTATGATAGGGACATACGTATCTAGCCCCATATGCGTGAGTAACGGGGGATAATGTGGCATCCTCTCATACCATGGTGGTTAACATGGTACATCAACTTGCGGGAGATGTAAATTTTTCATATGAGCTCTGATTGACATGATTTTTGCACTGTTGGATGTTGGGTAGGTGTTATATTATTTGCATGTGTGTGGGGGTGTGCTTCAGATTTGACGGCTGCATTTTTTTGTGTGGGGGAATGTCATATTTGATGACTATATTTTTTTCTACTTTTAGCATTTTTCTAAATTAATCTCAGATTAAGGGATTAGGGTTTTGGTAGCTGCAGAATACCTAAAATATTGTGTATGTATTGTATTGTGAATGGTGAAATTAATACAATGAAGAGTTGAGATGTGCAACACCAAGGAACACTGGTTTTCTCCCAGTAAATGGTTTCCAATGTAAATCTATGTGTACTATATGTGTGAGCCATTGATTAATTTATGTTTTTCTTAGAATCTGTATGCATTGATTTACTTCATAGGTTTAAAACTTACATGTGGTATTAGAGCATGTTTTTGGATTTAGGAGGACGCCTTTATTGCTAAGGGTTTGGAACAATCTTGATAGATCAAGTTTATATTGTCTTTGTGATAAACCTGGGTTGAGTTGGAGATTTGTAGTGGTGATTCATGTGTTGAAAGAGAATGATGAGTAGTTCTAGAATCAATATTAAGAAGTTCAAAGGTAAAAAATTTGAGCTATGGAAGCTCAATATGGAGGACCTTCTTGTAGACAAAGAAAAATGGATCAATGTGGATCCTTGTACACGAACTAGTGGTATATGGCCTATTGGTACCCAAAATACTAGTACAAAAACTACTAGTACTCAATCTACTCGTATGTCACAATAATATTGGGAGACGCTAGATAGAAGAGCAAGGAGTATGATTCGACTCTGCCTAGCTGATTCGATGTTATTGAATGTGACAGGAGAATCTATAGCTAATGAACTATGAGAAAAGTTGGGGAATTAATATCAGTCAAATTCCTTGGTGAACAAGTTGTTTCTTCGAAAGAAGTTGTATCATCTTAGGATGGAAGATGTAGATTCTGTGACAAAGCATCTAAATGCATTCAATACTCTAGTAAGTCAAATTGGAACTATTAATATTACGCTTGCAGAAGAAGATAAGTGCATTACTTTGTTATGTTATTTCCTAGATTACTGGGATAATCTTGTTGTAGAAATTGGTAGTACTACTCAATCTACATTGAAGTATGAGGATGAAGTTTCATCTTTGTTATCATAAGAGACGAGGTGGAAAAACATGGATATCCATAGCACAAATGCTTTATCTATAAGAGGTTGTCCCCAATATAGGAATAGAAATAAGTATTCATGGGGGAGATCTAAATCCCCCAGAATTTTTTTGAGGAAATGTTTGAGATGTGGTAAAGTTGGTCATTAGAAGAAAGATTGCAGGTCTAAAAATTTGATAAAGCAAAGGGATATGATGATTCCTCTTCCATTGAGGAGAAAACCTACACATAAGAAGGAGGTGATGTTTACCTGGCATCTATAGGTACACATGCATATCATGATGTATGGTTTATTGACTCGGGTGAATCATTTCATATGACTCCTCACAGGGAGTGGTTCAATGAATATGAAAAGTATGATGGTGGTGATTTCTTCCTAGGAGATGACTTGACAACCAAAATCATGGGACATGGAAGGGTTAAGCTATTGTTGAAAGATGGAAGGATTAGAAATCTCCCTGGAGTTTAACACATTCGAGATCTAGCTAGGTGCCTAATATCTGTAAGTAAGTTGGATGATGCAGGTGTGGATACTTTATTTGGAAAGGGAACTTGCAAGATGGTAAGAGGAGCAACGGTGTTAATGAGGGGATTTTTATGTGGAAATATGTATAATTTGTTGGGAAGCACTTATACTAGTGGGTGTAATAGTTCTATTGTCCCTGAGCAGAAAAATAAAGAAGAAAAAATACATACTCTCCTTGGAAGGAATACAATACTATGGAATCAATGACTCAGACATATTGGAGAAAAGGGCCTTCGAACACTACATAGTAAAGGTATGGTTGAAGGTATTTCTAATTTAACCCATGATTTTGATTTCTGTGAACATTTCATATATGGTAAACAAAATCGAGTAAGATTCTCATCTCGTGCTACAAGAGAAAAGAGGATCTTAGATTTGATACACAATGATGTGTTTGGACATGTGCCTGTTCCATCACTAGGTAAATCTATGCATTATGTTTCATTCATAGATGATTTATCAAGGAACACATGGATTTAATTTCTTAGGAAGAAATATGAGGTATTTGATAAATTTAAAGAGTTTAAGGCTCTGGTAGAAAATAAATGTGTTGAGGACAAATAATTGTGTAGAATTCTATGGGAATTAATTCAAAGAGTTCTATAAGAAGTGTGGTATAGAAAGGTAGAAGACTAATCCATACACACCTCAAAAGAATGGGGTTGCAGAAAGGATGAACACGACATTGATGGAAAAAAAAAGGAGCATGCTCAGTGGTGTCAGGTTAGGAAAATAATTCTAGGTAGGGGAAGTGGGTACTACATGTTACCTGGTAAATAGGTCACCCTCGTCAATGTTCATGGATAAAACGCAGCATGAGGTATGGACTGGTAAGAAATCCTCTCTTGAACATCTCAGAGTGTTTGGTTTTGATGTGTATGTACATGTTCCAAAGGAAAATAGGAGTAAGATGGATAATAAAGATGAAAAGTGTATCTTTATTGGTTATAAAGATGGTATGAAAGGTTATAAACATTGGAACTTAGAAACTAAGAAGAATTCTTATAGTCAGAATGTTGTTTTTAGAGAAGTTAAAGATGTTCCCAAATAGGAATTCCTACCAAGGCAAGAAGAACCTGAGAAAATAGAGTTTGAATTGGATGATGAAAAATCTGAATCAATGGAAGAAGATGAATAAGAAGAAGAAAAACCTCATACTCCAGTATTATGAGATCAATGAGGGAAAGAAGGCAACCAGAAAGGTATAGTCCACCTGATTTTCATGCTATTTTTGCTTTATCTATTACTGATGATGATCCCAGAACTGTCAAGAAAGTCGTGAATTCAAAGGATAGTAAACTTTGGAAGAAGGCAATGGTTGAAGAGATGGATGCCTTGGATAAGAATGAGGCATGCGATCTAGTTGAGTTTCCAACTGCAAGAAATTCCATTGGAAGCACATGGGTGTTTAATAAGAAGCTGAGTGCATAAGGAAAAGTGGATAAATGCAAAGCTCAATTAGTAGAAAAAGGTTATTCCCAAGTAGAGGGAATTGACTTTGGTGAATTTTTTTCTCTTGTTGCCAAGTTAACTTCTATTAAATTTCTTTTATCTATTGTTGATTCTTTTGATTTTGAAATGGAACAAATGGATATGAAGACAACATTCCTACATGGGGATCTGGAAGAATAAATCTACATGAAGTAGTCAGAAGGCTTTGCAGTGAAGGGAAAGAAAGAACTAGTCTGCAAGTTAAAGAAGTCACTATATGGTCTGAAGCAATCACCTAGGATGTGGTACCAAAAGTTTGACACATACATCCTTGGACTATGATTTGTGAGAAGTAGGGCTGATCATTATGTATATTCCAATCAGGTTGGTAATCACTTCATTTATGTAGTGTTGTATGTCGATGACATGTTGCTGGTAGGAAATAACATGGATGTTCTCAAGGAGGTGAAATCACATATATCCTTCAAATTTGACATGAAGGATCTTGATGTTTCTAACTTCATTATGGGAATGGAGATTAAAAGAGATCGTCCAAATAATAAAATCTGGTTGAATCAAAGAAAATATGTTGAGACAATATTGCAGAGGTTTAATATGCAGGAAAGTACATTGGTCAAGGTTCCTATTCATGTAGGTGTAAATTTATCTGTAGATTAGTGTCCCAAGACACATGAAGAGGAAGAGGACATGTCCCATGTTCCATATTCTAGTGTGATTGGAAGTTTGATGTATACAATGGTATGTACTAGACTGAACATTGTACATGAAGTGGGAGTTTTGAGTAGGTATATGTCAAAACTAGGGAAGGAATATTGGACAACAATAAAGAAGGTTTTCAGGTATTTACATGACACTTCTAACTATGGATTATGCTAGCAAGGAAGACTAGGATTGGATAGAGTGTTGGACATGAATGGGTTTGTTGATGCAGACTAGTTGGATATTTGGATCACATAAGATCTACAAGTGGGTGTGTGTTTAACCTATTTGGAGGAGCAATCATTTAGATGAGAAAAAGATTGGACGTGGTAGAACTCTCAACTACAAAATCTGAATACATGGTAGCTACTCATGCATGCAAAGGAATAATATGGTTATAGAGATTGTGTTCAGGATTGGGTTGGTACAACAAGAAATAAGGTTATATTGTGATAATTAGAGTGCAATCTTCCTGAAAAAGAACCCAACTTATCATTCAAAGAAAAAACATATTGATGTTCAATATCACTTTAAAGAATGTTGTAGATTCATTGACAAAGTCGGTGAGCTCTGATAACTTATCCTTGTGTAGAGAAATAATGGGTATTGTTTCTCTAGATTGTTGACTATGTAATCTTGTGAACCCCCATATGAAAAGAAAACGACAAGTGGGAGAATGTTGGGTAGGTGACAAGGTGTTATATTCTTTGCATGTGTGTGGGGGGGCGCGCTAGATTTGACGACTACATCTGACGATCCCGTCACATGTCGCTCTTTGTGGGTGTGTGCATCGAGCGCTTTCCTAGGGGGGTCACAGGGGGGGGCAAGAGTTCCCCCCCTAGTTACGTGGAGTGTTTGGGGCAATGCCTCGATTTTTTTTTGGTGGTTTTTCTATTTTTAGCAGTTTTCTAAATTAATATCGAATTAAGAGATTATGGTTTTGGAAGATGAAAAATACCTAAAATGTTGTCTATATATTGTATGAATGGTGAAATTAATACAATGAATATTTGAGAGGTGTGGCACTAAGGAAGGCTTGTTTTCTCTTGGTTAAGGTTTTCTAGAATAAATCTCTGTGTACTATATGTGTGAGCCATTGATTAATTTTTGTTTCACTTAGAATCTCTATTCATTGCTTTACTTCATGGGTTTAAAACTTACATTGGAAAGGTATCAATGTGTAGAATAGAGTCACAAGGTCCAAGGTATGTTGGGAAAGTTTTAACCCCAAAAATGTCATTTGATGCCTCAATATGGCCCCAAAAGGTTTGAGACCCCAATTTTCCAGACTGGGACCTGCCACTAAAATGGCCCTGCAAGTTTATTCCTCCAGTTTTTCCATTCTGAAAGGATCAAGATAGATGAAAAACAATATAATGATCCAATTCGAATAAAAAATGCCATGTGGTATCCCACTGCATCAAATTAATGACATCTTTGTTATTGTTGCAATTGCGATGATCCAGTGTGATGAAAATATACTTGGGAAATTATCTCCATAACTACCACGTGGCATGAGACGTTAAAAATAAGGATAGGGATGTTGGGAGTGTGATGAAAGGCGTTCAATGAATTGATGGAATTGGGTTTGTCAGAATATATATGTGCGTCTGTTAGAATGGCATTGTAACATCGTCAAAAAATGTGCCAAATGTACTAGTGTGTCCATGAACAAGGTAGCCCACATAAACCCTCTTTTCATTTCCTCACTAAGTTCCCTTCCAAGATTCTCTTGGTCTAACCAACTAATGCGAGTCTCCAAGGTTTGCAACGCACTAGGTCTATGATCAAAGAAATCCACCGTGTCCATGGTGCACCTTGACAATGAAATAATGCACTCAAAAACTAACATTTCTAGCCATCAACCTTATGTCAAGTTTGGTTGTGTCAGTAAGTGACCATCGAGGTGATCATGTGGTGGATGTGCCCAAATCCATTTAAGGCTAGGGTCTTACATCCTCCCCAACTAAAAGTCATTTCCATACCCAACAACTTCCTCAATAAACTATTGTCCTCTAATTATGTTGTAAATACTAATGCATTCACCCGCGATTGGAATCTCCAACCACTTTACACTGTCACTACCATAATTACTTGTGCAACAACTCACTGTCCATTATTTCCTTTGTATAAAGAATTTTTTCTCGACTATGTTGCAATTCTCTTGGATTCCTATGTTGTTGCTACTATTTTTTTCTGATATATCTGCAACATGAGTGTCCACTACTTATATAAGTTCCTTTCGATGTTGTGACAACTTAACCTCCATTTAGAAGGTTGTGCAACTATCCATATGCCACATTTTCTAGTTGTACTACTTCTCTAGTATTGTTTTCCACTTTTCCATACTTTTGTACATTGAAATTCTCCAATATTGTTGCCACTTAGGAATACCCAAGCCAACTCCTTGAGCATGTAATTTATTGTTCTCAAACCAATCATTTCCCTTCACACTTTGGTCTATTTGTAAAACTCGGTTGGACCAAGGCAATGTCACCACCGTCACCTCCAAACTGTCAAGTCATCTATTGCAACCCAATGCTCCAACTCCTTCACTAATATTGGCACCTTTTCTTGGTGCACTTAGGCTTCACTACCAAATTCTAGGAAACAAGATTCCTTAAGAAACTTTTCGATGAGAAGAAGGTGAAAAATGGCCATTTTATCCATTTCCCTCAAATGGTCCAATGGTCTATCCAAAGTCTAATAAGTATGATGATCCAACCAAAATTAATTTCATACCTCTTATTAAGAGAAATGAGTCTACACTAATACGTATGTTTCCTTCAATAAATTATCTCCTTATCTCTAGGTCATCCTGAAAAACATCCTCAAACCACCCAAGGATCACTCTACCTAATCCTAGGTCCCCATATATCAAAGTTGGTGAGCATATTCCTTGTCAAATTGGTTTTCTTTCTTCTTTAAACCATTTAGGTTGAATGCACACTTTTTCTTAGTTAACTTCCTCACCATATCATCCAATTCTTTGGCATTGTCATCATGGATGCACAAGGAAAGGTCTTCACCACTTCCTTAAGTCTGTCTAACCACCTTCTACATCTTAACCATTTACTAAATCCACTTATGCACTAGCAATTCCTTTCCCACTTCCCTACTTCTTGGACATGAGACTACCTAAACCGACATCAATGTGGAGAATATGATGGCCTCTTTCAAGTTTCCATCACACATCTCATCCTTTTGAAAAAAGTCCTCATGTTTTGTCAATCTTTCACTAAATTGGGAACCTCTACTAATGCCTTAGGTTGCACTGCATGCTTCTAGGCTTTGATCCATTTGTGGATTTTAATAGTTAAAGGAGGGTGGTATGTGGCTACCAAAGCCACCTCCAATGACTTTTTCTAGGCGCTACCTAAAATCCATTATAGGACCCAACAAACTTCTGACCTATTTGAGCCATCTTTTATTTCAAAGAATCATCCTTGGTGGTACCTTCTTCCACCTTTCTTGATTGACTTCAAACATATTCAACTAACTGGTCCACTGATTTCTCAAAAGTGAGAAGTAATTTCTCCATCTATGTGAATATTCTTTCAAAACTCTCATCATAGTATTCATGAGGAAAGTTAAAGGAGACTTCTTCACCTTTTCAATATGCCATTGGTCTTCTTTCAGACATAGTCACTTTTCAAAGTGATTGTTTCTTCAATCTTCAAGCATGTTCTCAACTAACAATCCATACCAACTATCCATCAAACAATTGGCTTAGGTTGATGGATAGTTGGTATGGATTGTTGGTTGTCATTGATGTCAACTATTGGAGAGTGATATTGTAGATTGATGTCAACCCTTAGTGATTGATGTCAACCCTTGGAGAAAGTATGGTAGTGAATTTCAGTAGCACAAATATTTGGGTAATGGACCCAAGTTTATTTGATGTAAATATGACTCATTATTTTCGTGTCATGGTTGATAATAAGTACAAATGGATGAACTCCAAAGTGGTCCCCTTATGGTGAAAGCCCTCACGGGAAGACACTTTGCAGTTTTAGTTATCCTAGAAGTATGGTTAGAGAACCCATTCTTATTTGTGGACTAATGAGATGAAGGTCAGTCAATTTTTTAGTGAAACTATCCTAGATGGATATTTCTTGTCATTCCATTTCCAGGGGTATGTGGAACGTCACATAACTCCTCACGGTTATAGAGTTATGGCCATGAGAAGTTGGAGAACCCAGGTTTGGGTAATGGACCCAAGTTTGTTTGATGGATAATGGTATGAGTTTTGATATATTTTCAGGTAATACTATTCTATATGTATGGTACATGTCATTCCATTTCTGGTGGTATGTGGAACATCACATAACTCCTCACGGTTTGAGAGTTATGGCCTTACAAAGTTGGATGACCCTCTTATGTCATCTAGAAGCCCCAAAAGGTCAAAGTAGTTAAAGTGGTTTAAGAGATTTTAGAAGGTAAATAATAAAGTGAAGTGATGAGTGTACTATAATTCAAAGTGAATACAAAATAAATTATTTAAATAATAAATTTAATGGAGAAATTAGAAGTGGGTTAACCCTAAAATAAGGAAAGTGGGTAAAGTGACCTAGAAGATGTTTTTAAGGAAGCTACTTGGAGAGTATAAATAAGAGGCAAGGCTCTCTAATTTTAAACACACTTGAGCATATTGAATACCTATAGGTGTTTGAGGTAACCGAAGGATATCTAAGCCGAATTTCTGAGGAAAGTGAAGAAAAGAAGGCCAGAATTCAAGGAAGGATAAATTCTTTTGATGATGCTTTCTAAGGTATGTTTTTTTCAGGTCATCTCAGCATTTTCACAATAAATTGTTTTCTAGAATGATTCAGACCATGAAATTGTTATTCCATTTAGGAAACATATCCAATTATCTTTGGTAAAAAATTCATCTTGTGGGACATTGTATTTTTGGAGTTAAACTCTGTAGAAAATAGGGTTTCTGTCTAGTCCTGAAACTAGTCAAAAATAGGTGTTTCGGGTAAAAATGTCATAACTTCTTCATAACAGATAAAAATTAAGTAAGAACAAATGTGTTGGTTAGAGTACAACCTGTAGTATTCTATGTAACATTTTCAGATCAATTCAACAAATATTATGTGCGGGGCACGCTCTACAAGGTCGCTCTCTAGAATAAGCCAAAATTCAGCAAGGTGTGCCATTTTTGTTATAAATCCTTTTCTGAGAGGTTCCAAGTAGTGAAACCTGGATGAATTACATTAAACACATTGAATAACATTGTATATCATTTTTAGATCTTTATTCATTACATGTACAAAGTTATGATTATTTCAAGTTAGGGTTGTTGACTAATCCAAAACTAGCCATGTGAGACTAAAGAAAAGTTTGATGAAAATGCTAGTATATTGTTGTTAAAGTTAAGGAAGGTTTGTAGGAATGTGATCATATACACCAGGTCTATTACAGAGCTACAAATCATATTTGGATGATGAAATTGACGAGGGATTTTGGTTGAGGTACATGTCAGGTACATGGTTGAGACAAGTAGTTGATGAGTTGGCACATACATGAGGTGTATAGTTGATGATTTTGGTACATATTGATGAGACATAGTTGATGAGTAGTTGATACATGATTGGTACATACTTGTTACATGGTTGGAGGCACTTGTTAGTAGTATTGTTGACACATGGTTTATGGATGATGTAGCATACTTGTATTATCAGAAGCACATATTGATCTCGGTGGTGATTATGAGTTGTTGTGTTATACTTGGTTGATGCACACTTGGTGATTGATCTTGGTGAGAAGATCCGATTTTCTTGATAAAATCGATGAGACAGGTTGTTGTGATAGGTTGTTTGGACAAGTTGTTGTGACATGTTGTTGTGATAGGTTATTTGTACAGGTTTGGTGCATGGTTGATGCACTTGTTCATGGTACATGTTGACATACAGGTTGGTGCATGGTTGATGCACTTGTTTATGGTACATGTTGATTACAGGTTGGTTGGTATAGGTTGGTGCATGGTTGATGCACTTTTTTATGGTATAGGTTGATTACAGGTTGATGCATGGTTCAGGTTATTGGTACAGGTTGTTTGGTATAGGTTTACAATGGTATATCTCACAGTGATAGTGTTACAGTGGTTCCATCATTCTACTTCTACTTCAGGGTGGTTGGACGGGGAAAGGACAGGTGGTTGTAGCCACCTTTCGGTTGTAGTCGGAGAACATAGGAGGTTGTAGCCTCCTTCTGGTTGTAGCCAGAGAATTGGGGAGTTGGAGCTTCCCTCAGGTTGTAGCCTGAGAAACTAAGGGGCTAGAGCCTCCTTCCAATTGCATCTAGAAAACAAAGGAAGTTGGTGCTTCCAATGAATGTAATTATTCAAGACATATAAGAAAAAGAATTCTGTGGTTTTCTCCCTCTTTGGGTTTCCATGTAAAACACTGGTGTACTATGTATGTGTATGATTGTTCATTTGTTCATTGCTTATTTACTCTGCAGTTATTGGATGATAATTCTACATTGTTATAACACTTGGATTAGGTTAAAAAGGATTAAATTTCTCTAGTATTGATTCACCCCCCCTCTCAGTAATCCAATAATTGGTATCCGAGCGAGGTTCCTTTAGGAAATAGTTTAACCACTGGAAGTAGATCATGGATTATTCTGAGAATGGAGTACCAATGTTTAATGTTCAGAATGGTTTTAAGTATGAGATGTGGAGCATAAGGAAGGAAGTGTTTTTACAGGCACAACGACATTATATTTGGCTATCAGTTGTTACATGATATGATAGTTCAAAAAGGGCAAAGACTGCAGCCAAGAAGGAATTGAAGAAGAATAACAAAATAGCAATGGATTTCATCTGGGAAGGATTACCTAAACCAGTAAGAGAAAAGGCTGGTAAATGTTCATCAACCAAAGAACTTTGGGATAAGTTACATGACATATATTCTTCACCCATCACAGATTCAGAAAATGCCAAAGAAGATGCATATACATAACAAGAAGAAAGATGCTGATCATCATGTCAGACGGATTCAGAAGAGGAAGAGTATGATGAAGCATAAGTTGATTACAAAGAAAAATTGATCAATGCAATTGAATATCTAAGGAAATAAAGAGAAGAAAACAAGTCATCCAATAAAGAATTGATGAAGCAAAAGCAAAGTGTTCAAGGTTCCGAAAAGGATTAGTAGGTCATCAAGAATTTAAGAGCTCAACTAGAAGAGGCCATAAGAATTGAAGAAACTCTAGAATATCAAAAGAAATGTTTAGAAGCCAACATAGCAGCACAAAAGGAAGAAGCAGAAAAGAGAGAAAAGATACTAATGGATCATCTCAAGGAAAGAACCAATGACTTAAACCAACTTGAGGAAGAGTTTGGTCAAGAAGAGAGAAGACT
>ML809872.1:87843-142700 GCA_009831015.1 Picea engelmannii
ATTGTTGACACATGGTTTATGGATGATGTAGCATACTTGTATTATCAGAAGAACATATTGATCTTGGTAATGATTATGAGCTGTTGTGTTATACTTGGTTGATGAACATCTTTGAGAGTTGTCTTGGTGATTGATCTTGGTGAGTAGATCCGATTTGGTTGATAAAATTGATGAGACGGGTTGTTGTGATAGGTTGTTTGGACAAGTTTTTGTGACAGGTTGTTGTGATAGGTTATTTGTACAGGTTTGGTGCATGGTTGATGCAATTGGTCATGGTACATGTTGTTTGGTACAGGTTGGTGCATGGTTGATGCACTTGTTTATGGTATAGGTTGATGCATGGTTGATGCATGGTTCAAGTTATTAGTACAGGTTGTTTGGTATAGGTTGATTGGTACAGGTTTACAGCGGTATATCTCACAGTGATAGTGTGACAATGGTTCCATCATTCTACTTCTACTTCAGGGACGTTGGATGGGGCAAGGACAAGTGGTTGTAGCCGGATAACATAGGGGGTTATATCCTCCTTCTGGTTGTAGCCAGAGAATTGGGGAGTTGGAGCTTCCCTTAGGTTGTAGCTCGAGAAACTAGGGGGTTGGAGCCTCCTTATAGTTGCAGCTAGAAAACAAAGGAAGTTGGTGCTTCCAATGAATGTAATTCTTCAAGACATGTAATAAAAAACATTATGTGTTTTTCTCCCTCTTTGGGTTTCCACGTAAAACACTGGTGTATTGTGTATGTGTATGATTGTTCATTTGTTCATTGCTTATTTACTTTGCAGTTATTGGAGGATAATTCTACATTGATATAACACTTGGATTATATGGTTAAAAAGGATTAAATTGTTCTATTACTGATTCACCCCCCCTCTCAGTAATCTAACACTTCTGACCTCTTTGAGCCATCTTTTATTTCAAAGAATCATCCTTGGTGGTACATTCTTCCACCTTTCTTGACTGACTTCAAACATATTCAACTAACTGGTCCACTGATTTCTCAAAAGTGAGAAGTAATTTCTCCATCTATGTGAATATTCTTTCATAACTCTCATCATAGTATTCATGAGGAAATTTAAAAGAGACTTCTTCACCTTTTCAGTATGCCATTGGTCTTCTTTTAGACATAGTCACTTTTTAAAGTGATTGTTTCTTCAATATTCAAGAATGTTCTCTCAAAACAACAAATAACTTACTGATTTTGTGTGGATTACTTCCTTGGCTACCCATTGTAATAAGGAAAAGAACTTACTTTGTCTAGTCTCTAAGTCACTCTTATGATTGCCCGATAACTCATCTTAAAGCCTACCATTTTTTCTTAATTTTTCTTAGATCCGATGAAGATTCCTTGAACTATTTTGATACCACCTAACATGGTAATGATAGTGGTGAAGAGCACCAAAAATATCTCAAAATCAACTCTAATACCACCTATCATGGTAGTAACAGCGGTGAACAACACCAAAATTGTTTCAAAATTAGCTTTGATACAACTTGTCATAGACCTATAGTCTACCTAAATTTTTCTGTGCAATCTTGAGTTTCTCCCAAGTTTGTTTTGGTACCTGAGGTTGTGTGACATTTCGTTTCCTTATTTGTAGTGGCTTTTTCAGCCTGCACCTACTACAACTAGACTATGCATCTTCACTTAAGTTCTTCCCATAGGTTTTCCTTAAGCTACAATATGTCAAAGGAAACTAAGTCCTACTCAATTGAGTTCATTCAATAGTAGGAACATGTCCAACCATGTCCTTTAAAACATTCCAACAATACTCATTCAATTATTCGATACTTTTCCAACACAACACATTGCAAGGAACATAATGTTCATCCAAGTACACAAACTACAACACACGTGTATAGGTGGTGTCAATGGTGGATGCCTTAACTTTATTACGAAGAATGCTACAGATATACGACAAGGGAGTTGCAGCCTTCTGACTGCAACTCTATTACAAATGTACAATGAGTCTAAAGCAATATTGTTTTTTTCCTACTGCCCAATAGACTTGCACAATCCAACCCCCTAAAACAATCATAAGCCTACCTCTTTCAGGTCCTATTTTCTTCTTTATAATAAAGAGGAAATCCCCTATTTATAATGATAACCATACAAAATCCTTAAAAACTCTAACTCAAAGTTTACAAAGTAATTAAACTCTTATTATGTAATAGTGATATTTTTACAAACACAACCTTATTATAAGATCATGAACTTATTTATGAAATTACTCATGTACATAGAATTTAATACCTAATAAAAATGGTGTCTTTATTTATACAACATATATCTAAAATATTCAATTGGGTTTAGCTTGGGTGGTTGGGAGGATTGATTGTTATAATCCCCATCGAGGTTTAATTTACGCAAGTGACATGTTGAGCTCTTAATGAGTATATCATTGTAATGTCTTTGAGTCTGAGGGTTTTTCCCAAGTTTTGTAACTTGGAAAAAAAACATGTATATCAAAATATATATACAATAATCAACTTAGTAACTTTGAAAAGTACTTTTAAAATATTTACCAAATAAGAAAAGTATTTTCTTAATCTATTTCAAATTATAATTATAATTTTTTTTAAGGAAATTAGAAAAAGGATATGTTTACAAAGCACAATGTAAACTCATGTTTAAGGTGATGTAAACTCATGTTTAAGGTGGTTCCCATATGATATGTAAAAACAAATGTTAAATAGGGTTGCTACTTGGCATGCTTTAAGTGACTCTAATATTGACTTAGATCAAGATGCTAACAAAGACTCTAAACACATGGTCTCCACTTAGTGAACTTGTGACATAGCACATGCACTCATGGGATATTAAAGAATACCTCTAATTTCTCTAGATATTGAAATATACCTCCCAAAATCATTTTGTTGAACCCCCTCTCAATAAACAAACCTCCAATTTTTATTGAATATCATCTATTTCTACCATATACCCATTTTTTATATTCCCCAATACCTATGAACCCCCCCATACCCCACATCCCCCCTCATCCCCCCAATACCTACATTAGATTAACCCTATTTTCACAATTTAAAAACCCCCTTTATAAATGGACGTGATAAGATATTGGTCAAGAAAGTGAAGCCCCCATGCCTCTAAATGGAACGTAACAAGGGGTGCGATGAGGAAACTAACAAGTACTTTGACTAAGACACCTATTTAAGACATTAAAATGGATTCTTAACCAAACATCAATCACAAGTTTAAAATAAAGACACTTGGATAAAATATATTCTAACATGTGTCTCACAACTATGATAGATAAAAGCATCACAACTATGATAGATAAAAGCATTAGGGTTGCTTGTATGGGTTTACCTTGATGTCATGGTTGTATCATTGTATTGAATGATCTTAATTAGTTAACTATTATATATACAATGCATATAACTCTAGTTTTAGATTGAGTTAGTTCAATGGTATTGTTTGAATTAACAATTTTTTATCCATTCAATAATGTTCTTGTTTGAATGTAAAACTAAAATATGTACGTTATAACTTTATAACTCATTTGAAAATATGGATGGAATGGAACACCACCAAAAAACAATAATTAATCTTTATTTACCTTCATTAATAAAATAAAGTTATACCAAATTAAAGTATAGACATGTTATTCTAAAACGAGTGTGATTTGAAGAACAAGACAATAATAAGGAAAGGGTTAGAGAGTCTACTTCTTCCATTCATATTATCATTTAAAGAGTAACTTGATTCCATATTTATAATGTGGAACACTTAAAAGAACGTTAAAATTTTGATTTAAATCAAATGTAGTATTGTAAATACAATTTGTGGTTGGATGGCCTTCTCATAAAACTATGTAGAGGCTTCGTTGGCATTCTAATATGCCTTGGTTTTCTTCTGGATCTTCTTTCCTTTATTTGTTATTTTGTTCTAATATGCTCTTATTTGTTATTTTATTCTAATATGTCTTGGTTTTCTTCTAGATCTTTCCTTATTTGTTATTTTAACATAATTATAAACCTTATTTCCTATTTTAATATAAATAGAAATATTAGATATCAACATTAATGTAATGTCTTATTTGTTAACTATTGTTATTATTTTTTTGGTTTTATATTTTTTTTTTCATTCCAAACTTGCTAATATGATTTTTATTTTTAATCCTTCTTCAATTTTAATTTTTTTCTCTACTTTCTTTATTTTGTTAAAGTATTTTAATTTTTAAAGGGATAAATGTTTTGTGATTTATTACCAATAATAAGATTTGGTTTACTTGGTAGAATCTCTATTATAAGGAGATATTATAAGGAGAGTAAAAAAAAGTGAGTAAATGTGTAATTTTGTGTCTCATTTTATAGTAAAGAAAAAAATTATTTTTAAGAAAATAAAAATTAAAAATAAAATTTTTAAATATAATAAAAAATATATTTACTTATATATAATTTAGTTAAAATAATATTTTTATAAAATTATAAATAAATGTTATGGGATGAAAGAGTGTGTCACTTTTGTGATACTAAGAAAGTTGAAGATGAAAAACATTTTCTCTTAGATTGTCTAGCATATACCTATATTAGATCTCATTTTCAAAATATTGATCACACTACCAACCTTCCTAACCTCTTAACTCAACAAAAGCATGGTGATCGTGGAAAGCTTCTCTTAATGCTTTTCTAATACAGAAACAAAATTCTAAAGAATCACAAGTAATCACTTACCCTCTTAAAATCCGATAAACCAATTAAGTCTTAGTAGACATTAATCATCATCATGATCATAATAAATAAATATAATAATATCTAAATTCATAAATGAATTATAATGAAAAAAATGAATTTATTGTTTTTCCTCTATTTCATCCATTATGTATAAACTTATTTAATTACCCTTTATATACAAAATCAACCACATATTATTGTGGAAACTTCTTACAAAATCAATCACATGGTGGAAGCTTCTTATTTATTATTACTTAATTACAAAATCAATCTCATTGTGGAAACTTCTTACAAAATTAATTACATCGTGGAAGCTTCTTATTTAATTGTCCCTTAAGTACAAGATCAGTCACATGATATGTTAATGAATATATCATGTATTCAATGCTGGTCATAGTGTAATCATGATAATATTTCAATCATCAATTATTATTATTTTTTTATTGTTTTTTTTTTCTATGATTATAGAAAGTGTAATTATAAGGATTATATTTTAATATTTTAATTAGAGTTATATAATTATATAAAAAAGTTTAATTATTAAAATATAATAATATAAAATATTAAAATTATCATTAAATTTAATTTTTAATGATATTTAAAAATAAATAAAATTTTAAAAAATATTATTTCATCATATATAAAAATATAAAAGTTAAGTTAAATTTAAAATTTATATAAATATTTATGAAATTGTTAGTAGAAAGATGCTCCCTTTATTATGGAAATAGCTTACTTCCATTTCTTCAATCTAATATTTAATTAAATGCTCAATTATTGAAATTGCATAGCTATTCCCATTTCAATCTAATATTTAATTAAATGTTAATTATTAAAATTGCATAATTAAATGCTCAATTATTGAAATTGCATAGCTATTCCCATTTCAATCTAATCTTTAATTAAATGTTAATTATTAAAATTGCATAGTTTAAGTGTTTTGAAGATCTTTTGAGACTTTTACTTTATGATCCAAATTAAGTTTATTTTTACTTATTTTTAAATATTTTAAATAAAATTTAACCAACTAGATTTAATCAAACATTTTTGAAAAAAATTACCTTTTTAATTACTTATTTTATTTGGAGACATTGAAAACACCTAATTTTTAATAAAATATGTTTAAGTTTATCAATATCATATAAAAAGCTATATATATTACTATTTTCCAAAATTTTGAAGATTTGTATATATCATATAAAAAGATATGATTATTATTTTCCAAAATTTTCAAGTTTTTAGTTAAAAAACGAACTTTAAAAACCAAATTATTTCATTAATAAAATTTAAATTACTATAAAATTATATTTTTATTAAATTATTAATAAAATTTAAATTTAAAAAACTTCTAAAAATAATAACCATGTGAATACTCATCATTTGACACCCTTCTCTCATATCTAAAATATAAAATTATTACCAATTTAAAATAATTTAATAAAAAATAATCAATCACATCAATTTAGATGGACGGGCCATGACAAATCCTCAATTTACATTCATTAGGATAAAAGAATAAGTTGAAAAAAGATTTTTTTGACATTTTGTTATTTTATTTGATTATTTATGTAATTTGAAACTAGTTGATATTAAAAAAAGATGATAATATCGATTTGTTTTTAATGTAGAGGTTATAAATTTTTCTTACAAATTCATTGAAGCGTATTACTTATTATTTTTTTACTTTAAATATAAATATTATGTGATATATATATATTTTTAGTTTTTAAATATTATGTGATATATATTTTTAGTTTTATTAGAATTTAAATTTATAATTAATTCATAATTTAATCATTTTAAAATATATATATTTTTTATTTTTTTATTTTTGAGTAGGTTTATTTTTCTTTTTTATATTCATTTTAGATTTTTTTTTATCAAACATTTTATTTTTTTATAATTTCAGTTTGTCATTATTGAAATTCACTTAAGAGACTTTACAAAATTTGCAATTTTGAAATGGTAAAATTGTTGTTTTTAATGCAAAAAATAGTCTCAACGCCCTTAAATACCCCTCTAATCAAAATCCATATCTTGGTGTTTCTAAGTCTGATGTCTTTGATAGATCCTTGGAACCTTGTAATATTGGGTATGTTCCTACAAACTCCATCTATGATTTCAACTTTGATTTTCCTTTCAATTTTGATCTCTTTGCTCTTAGATCTTCAACTATGCAATGTTGAGTCTTCACTAGTAGACTATATCATCGAGATGGATATTGTTGAAGATATCAAGGTTGAAAATATTCCTATCCCTTTAACTTTCAATATATCTCTTTTTTTGGATTTTCAAAATATGATCTTGATATTGTTGCTTCTTGGGTGTGTTGTTGCTCAAACTCTTACCAAGGGAAAGTCTCGTCTTGTGAGGGAGAGCTTGGGGCAACACAACAAGCAAGCTGCCCATTGTCACCTCAATGACCTTGATTCTACTCTTCTAGGATAGGGTTTCTAATATGAGGGTTTTCCTATATGGTCAAACTAAGTCCTATTATTGCAAGTAAGGCATGTATGGACAAGGACTTGGTTGACTTTAGTTGACTTCTCAAAGGAATGGCTTCAAGGTGAGCTAGAGAAGGCAATGACCCAATATGTTTGCAGGGAACATTTAATAACATGTGAAGAATAAGGATTTTGCAATACTTGATTAGACTCTCACTTGCTAGAGCATTCCAAATATAGACCACTTAAATATTCAAGGACAATGTATAACCAACAATGACAAGGTATCCAACTAAGTGAGTAAGTGGTGCATGTATCATTCACAATGTATGCTCACGGAGTATTGTAGTGCATAAGACAACAAACATTTTGCAATGAAACATCAAATAGACCATTAAACCATCATATTTGTATCATAACAAGCTTGCATATATGCTATAACATGCAATTCAAACTCACATGATAAAATTGTAGTGTTTAATTCAAGATGCATAGATTGTATCCTATTTATACAAAAACAGGTCATTGTTGCAACAACTCTACTCAACAAATAACCTAGCACAATGTATATATTCAGATTGCAATATAAGGCTAGTATGATATGAATGAACAACTGATGTAGCAAATATAACCATAGAATTTAGGATGTCTTAACGTGGTTTCAAAGATCTGATCACAATATATATTATGTTATCAAAATAGGTGTGTACTTGCCACAAAAGTGCTCCAATTTCAAAACAGAGTTTGCATGCAATGTTGTTTGTTTTTCAAAACCTTGAATGTGACCAAAATCGACCTCCCAACCATAAAAAAATGAGGGATGATGCACACATAAACTAGATCATTAGGGAGGTTTTGAGTAGGGCTATGATGTGGTTGACCAGTCAAGCAAAACAAGATAGGAAATATTTCCTTGGTTGACAATCTAGAAAACAATGTTGCTTTTATATACCTGTGTGAATTTGCAGTAGACAAGGAAAGGTAACAACCAACAAAGGTATGCAACGATCCAGGGAATTGTGAAGTCATTGGGGTAGAATGAAGTATGGTTCTATAGCTTAGATAATTTAGAAAAAGAATCAATTTCAATTTCCCTTTGAGATGAATGATATGCTTTAGCTCCAAACTTTGTAAACCCTGGATAATTGATTAGTACATGAATTTGCCCAAGGGGGGTATGACAAGGCTCTTATATGAGAAGGATTTATACCTGCAATATATAAGAAAAGGATATGGGGTTTGATGGAAAATGAATCTAGTCAATAAAAATAGATCAAACCATTGAATGTTGGCATAAGATAATTTGGTGAAAAATTGGCCAACAAGAGGAGGTTAGGAGGATAAACAATGAAGCTCAACAAAACACAAAAATGACGAATCTTTTTTTTTGCTTAGGTGGTTGAAGACAAGGAGGAAATCAGTGATTTAGAGGGCCATGTGGTCTCAACTTAACCTATATGTGAAGCCTAGGGTTTATGAAGGGTAGTGTTGAAAGGCACCCAAATAATTGCCCCTCAAGCACCACCTAGGGCTTGAAGGATTTCCTAATGGCTATAGAAGAGGATTGGTCCATGAGGAGCCTCTCCTAGTGCTAAGCAAGGTGAAATTAAAGGCCAACCAAAAAAAAGAGAAGAGTCATTAGATGTTGATATAGGTGGACATTAGTGGCCACTTGCCTATTCCACTGGCTCAACATACATTTTCCATTTTGGCAGTTTTCTACAATTTTTTGGGTCCCAAACTTCCAGGGTCATTTTGAGGCCCTAAACGACATTTTTTTTTGACATGGCATCATCTAATATTTGTCAAAGGCTTGTATTGGGCCATTCAAAATGTGTACTCCTCGTCTAGACCTTTCCAACAAGATATTGAGTTCCCAAAATGAATATTGTATTAAACAATTATGCCCTAAGGAAGTTGGTGTATCAACTACCCACATTGGAGCCCACAAACCTTTTGGTGTTTCATCTTTCGGGGTTAGGGTTTTGGATGTTTAAGGTTTTCTCATTTATTCTTTATGTTAAAAAGGCATTGGGAGCCTCATTGTAATCATCTTCTTATGAATGCATGTAGCCATCACATCACTTCTCATAGATAAGCTAACACCATTCTAGTGAGTTCATTTCACTATGTATTTTCTTTTATAGTCTCTTCATATTTCATTCTTTAATAGAAATTGAGTATTACTGTATACCTGTGTTTCTGTCTTATTTTTTTGTTTCATTTCGTTCCCTCATAAATCTGGATCAGTGGTATCGGAGCAATCTTCTCTTTATTTATTAGTGGTATCAGAGCGATCTTCTCTTTATTTGTTTCTCTGTGCATGTACCCAACAAGGTCAAAGTATCATGCATTGGGAATCAAACTAGTAAAACCTTTGGAAGACCATCCTCGTCGACCCCGACACTCTCCCATGGCGGAGGAAAAAATATATGAGGGAGTAGGAGATCCTATTAAGTTGTTGCTCGCAGAAGTCCTTGCGAAACAAAGGAACAAGATGATGGAACAATTTTCCCAATTCCTTCATCAATTGCTGACAACAACAAAGACATCTTTGTCAAACAAATGCTTTGGAGGAGCCACCCCCTTTTTAGGTACAAGTTAATTTTGATATTCCCATATTTGAAGGTCAGATAGATGCAAATGCTTTGGAAAAGTGGTTAAATCTACTAGAAGGTTATTTCTTTGTCCACTTTTTTTCTGATAGGGAAAAGATCGCCTTTTTGCTCCTTAAGGGGATCCCCCATGTAAAACATTGGTGGGAGATTTACCATGAGAAAAAATCCACATAGGAGTCTAGAATATTTTGGGCCGATCCCACTTGGGACTCTTTTATGGATGCCATCAAGGAACAATATTACCCTGTTGGAAACTACGACAGATAGTACACGAGATGGACCACACTCTGTCAGGAGAGGGACCAAATAGTGTCAAAGTTCACAAATACCTTCCACACCTTGCACACCAATATGGGTATCAAAGACTCTGAGTGGCATCTGGTTATAATATCCCCAACACACAGAACACAGAACAAATAAGACATTGACAACTGTAGGACAACCAGCCTAAGACTCAAATAAAGAAGGGTAATGGGAAGATGAAGAAAGACACTAGGAAGTGGTGCAAATTAAATAAAATCCACTGGCACAACACCGATGAATGTCTCTCGAAGCAATCATTGGTGTTTGATTTGAAATCCTCATATTCAGATCCAGGCTCCAACTTTTATTCATAGCTAGACGAGGCGAAGTAGATCATTGATGCAGAACCTAGTGCCATAGTCACTACCGTTAAGATCAATCCAAATGAACCAGAAGACCCGGAGGAAGGTGAACATATTTTTTTACTTGCAGATGTGGGTGAAGGGTGCTCTTCTACATTTCATTGTTGATATTAGAAGAAAATAGAACCTCATCTCAGCAAAGGTCATAAAGCGGTTGGATTTTCCGACAACATCACATCCACAATCATACAACATCGGGTGTCTCAACCAAGGAAGATATCTTTGTGTCAATCAACAGTGTCGCCTATCCTATGGCATCAATCCCTTCAAGGATGAGGTACTATGTGATGTTTACCCACTTGAAGTTTGTGATGTTATTTTAGGCCAGCCATATATGTGGAAACTTCATGTTGTATGTGAGTCTAGAATTCGTAGTGTCATTGTTACTATGGGAAGACAATTGTACAAGATCCCAAAGGTAGCTCCAACTACCACAATTTATTTGGTCTCAACTAAGCAGTGTAGGAAGGTCATCTCCTAGACTGAGAAATTTATCCTCTTCATGATTCTCTCTCAGAGTGAATGGAAGGTCACATCCACATCCATGACCTTTGCACAAGTCACCTCTACGCAATAGAAGCAAGTGGAAAAAATTGTGGAAGAGTATTGGGGCATCTTCACCTCACTTATCGAGGTGCCTTTGCACTGTCAGTTCAAGCATTCAATTGAGATAACTTCTAGAATGTCTTTGTTTAATGGGCTAGTGTATCAGTGCTTTGTCTTGGAAAATGAGGAGATCAAGCGCTATACCCAAGAGATGCTCCAAAAAGGGCACATTCGACCAAGCTCCTCACCCTGTGGAAGCCCAATCATTCTCGTACAATAGAAAGACATGACCTAGTGACTTTGTATTGATTACAAATTTGTAAACAAAATTACAGTCATGAATCAATACCCAATTCCACGAATTTATGACCTTCTCGACCAGCTCAAGGGGGCCAAGTAATTTAGTAAGATTGATATGAATTTTGGCTACCACCAGGTCCCCATAGAACATGTTGATGTATGGAAGACTACTTTCAAGTCTAAAGAAGGTCTTTTCGAGTGGTTGGTCATGCCCTTTGGCTTGATGAATTCCCCAACCACCTTCATGAGGTTGATGGAAGGCATCTTACAAACCTTCACCAATTCCTTTGTGGTTGTATATTGGGATGACATCCTCATCTTCAACAAGAGTTGAGAAGAACACTTGCAACACATTCAGTAGGTCCTCCACACTTTGCGGTAACATGATTTATATGCTAACTTAGAGAAATGATCCTTTGACATGAACAAGGTCCAATACCTCAGATACATTGTAGATGAGCCTATTGTGCATGTCGATCGATCCAAGATCTAAGTCATTCGTGACTGGCCAACTCCAACAACACTAACCGAGCTTCAGAGCTTCTTAGGCCTTGCCAACATCTATCGCAGATTCCTATTAAGGTTATCCCATATCGCATGGGCTCTCAACCAAGTGACCAAGGGTGGTTGCAAAGCCAAATTCATGTGGGGAAAATCATAGAAGGAAGGTTTTTATGATTTGAAACATCGCTTATGCTTAGCCCCAATGCTCACCTTACTCGATCTACAACAACCATTTGAGATTGAGACTGATACTTCTGATTATGTTGTTGGGGTCATTCTCAGTCAACATGGTCATATAGTGGCTTGTCATAGTGAGGCACTCTCAGATTTCATCTGTAAGTACCCCACCTATGACAAATAAATGTATTCCATCGTACAATCATGTCGCCAATGGAAGCATTGCATTCTAGGGAAGGAGACATTCATCCATATGGATCACAGGCCTCAACAGTTCATGCAGACACAAGGAAAATTGCAAAATGACCACCATCAAAAGTGGTCCACATACTTGCAGTAGTTTCACCTCAACATTAAGTATAATAAAGAGAGCACCAATTGCGTCGATGACTGACTCATTCGACCTTCAGTTGCAACACTAACCACGATGCTCGACTCTTGTGGGCTTGAGACCTTTGAGTGGTTCCAACTCTATGAAAATGATCCTAACTTTGCTATGACCTACCAAATGTTGGGAACATGCATGAGAGTTTCCAAATTTCATATTCAGGATGGACTGTTATGCTATCTGGGTTATCTTTGTATTCCTTCAAGCAACCATGAAAAGATGATTTTGGAAGCCCACTACAATCTGGTGGTAGGACACTTTGGTGTGGAGAAGACAATGGCAATACTACAAAAGTTTTTATATTGGTCGAAGATTCGATAGAATGTTAGTAAGTATATCATATCCTGCATTGCATGTTCCATTGCCAAGCCAACGATTAAACACAAGGGCTATACACCCCTTTGCCTACTCCTGACGAGCCCTAGGAATCTATATCGATGGACTACATGTTAGGTCTCCCCTCCACCAAGCATGGAATTGGTTGTATATTCATGGTTCTTGATTGATTATCTAAGATGGCCATTATGACTACCTACAAGAAAATTATCACAGTTGAGGCCACCACCAATATCTTCTTCGAGCTTATATGGGTACACTTCGGACTACCATAGACCATCATATAAGACTAGGATAGAAAATTCTTGAGCACATTCTAGTTGAGCCACTGGTCATTGTTGGACACCAAGCTCACCAAATCCTCTCCCTTCCACCCTCATACTAATGGGAAGACAAAGGTTATCAACAAGATGACCGTGCATCTCTTGCGCATGTAAAATTCCAAGCATCCACACAGATGGGATGAGAACCTTCCTTATGTCCAACACAACTACAACAAAGCATTCCATAGCTCGACCGATCATAGCCCTTTTCAGGTGGGCCTTGCCTTTCAACCATTGGGCCCAATTGATGTAGCATTTCCTCTTGCATCCACACAAGAAAAATCTTCCCATGCTCCATATAAGGCTGAAAAGGACACCAAATTCATTAAGCAGATTCAACACATCCACCAACAGGTCCATGATATTTTGCAGAAAATCAATGCTATGTACAAGAAACACCATGATCAACACCGAGTTCCCCAAAAGTTTTGGTAGGAAACATGGTTTGGTTGCATTTGTAGAAAGAGCACCTTACAGGACCCCACTAGAAGCTGTGACGACTTTTCTATGGACCCTATACAATCACCAAGGTTGTGGGCGATAATGCTTTTGATTTAAGTATTCCCTCTTTCCTTGGATTAAACCCAATATACAATGTGAACCTCCTTCAACCATATTTTCCACCACTATTGGACACATCGGAGGTGGCATAACAATTGACACCTACATAGATCAACCATGACTACATGGAACATGAAACCAATGATCAAATCATGGACACACAGGTTAAGGGCACCTGCCAATAGAATATCCCACTCTATCGGGTTGTGAGAGTAGGGAAACTACTGCACCAAGGAAAGTGGCTCACCAAGCATTAAGTTCAACAGAAGTTTCCCCATTTGAGAGGGGGACTCAACAGAATGGAGACCATTTATTCCTAAGGGGGGAGGACTGATCCAGGTGGACATCTGTGGCCTCCCACCTATTCCATTGGCTCAACATACAATTTTCATTTTGGCAATTTTTCTGTAGTTTTTCGGGTCCCAAACTTCCGAGGTTGTTTTGAGGCCCTTGTTACACATTATTTTCGTCATCCCTATGATCGTTAATGATGTAAACCTATCGGTTGCCTTCAGAGGGGTCAATAGCCTGAATTCCTGAAGAAAGAAGGGAGAAGGACTTTTATTGAGAGAAGAAGTTGTATTTTTCTTTGTAAAAACCCTATTAAGGAAGATTTCCGTAGGTTGCACTATACACAGGGTGCAAAAATGCCTGATTTCAACACCTTTCTCTATAGCTAGGTTGCGGAGTTTCCGTAGGTTTCTCTATAGCTAGCGTGAGAAAATTCCTATATGTGGGAAAAACGAGTGTCTTCTCGATGCTTCTAGAAGGAGAAGCTTATATGGTGAGGTGGCCTCCAAACGGTTTGGATCTTACTTGCTTTCATGATTTAGTGAGATCATCCTAACCTCCTCACCCTATCCTTTTCATCTTATAAAAGGAGAGGAGCTCTCATGGAGAAAGTTAGATTGGCTTGAGATTGAGTTTTGTAGATTGGGAATTTGGCTTGATTAGAGTGGCTTTGGACTTTGCTTTGTCAAGATAGATTGTGAGTAGCTATCAGATCCATGGTCTCAGAATCCTTGGATCAAGAAGTGTGTGGGAAGAAATGAATTGTTGGAAGGAACCTGACAACATCAAGGCATCTGGCTGTATATTTCTTCCACATTCTTTAATATAGATATACTTTTCTTTCCTATATGAATGTTATTTGTCCATATTGTATGATTCCTTGATCACGTACATAGTTTCATATCAAATAGAATCTGTTATTCTTGTCTTCGTTGGCTTGTGATTATTTGCAGATACTTCTCATAAACCTTGTGATGAAGCTTGGATTGCATTGGCGAAGTCAGATCTTCAATATTTAAAAGGTATGTTCTAGATCCATTTCTCATTTCATAATTGAAATCTGAGGAAAGAGTAGTGTACTGTCTTGTTTTGTTCTAGTTTCGTAGTGAAGATAGGGGGATTGATTTGTGTCCGCACTTAACAATTATCCCGATAACAAAATTGGCAACTCCACTAGGGACGGATTGTTTTCTTAGTTTGTCTTTCTTTGTTGCTTTGATTGTCTGGGTTCTGTTTTCTGAGTCACTGGGATATCTAAATTGGCTCTTTGACTGTTTAATCTCACTGGAAAAACCTTCTTACTGTTTATTTTTTCATTTTTACTTTGATTTTCACACCCTGCTTTGAGGGACAGTGTGGCGATATTTGATTTTTGCACCCTACCTTTTTTACCAGTGCAGAATCTCCACATCTTGCCCCATAGCTAGCCTGCAAAAACCTCAAATTTCTGCACTGTATTGGTTCTTTGGCTTGATTTCCGCACTGTATTGGTTCTTTGGCTTGATTTCCGCACTATATTCGTTCTTTGGCCTGCGGAAATCAAGGATTTCCACACCGTGTTAGTCTGACAGCCTGCGACAATTGTGATTTTTTTTATTTTTAATGGTTTTTCCTTACCCAGATCTTGGATTTGGTTTTGGGGTGAATTGTTGGGTTTGATTATGATCTGTTTGCAGTCTTCTTGACAATTTTTGAGTTGCTTTTAGCCATCTTTGCTTTGTTTTCTTTTGAAATATTTGGTCTCTTTCTTTGAGTGTCATTCAATTACAAAGCATTATTTTTTCTTTAGAATTGTTTGGTGAAAGAACGTTTTCTTTTATTGAATAGTTTGTGTTAAAAGATAATTTTTTTTTTGGTTGCTTTGTTTTATAGAGGTTTGATATTGCTTTTAGCTATCTTTGAAACAAAAAAATAAATTGATTTCTTGATTTATATTAGATTGGGGACATCCTTGCATTTGAAGTAGTGAAATTGCATGATTTTTGGCGTTTTTGGTCTTGAATTCTAAAAACAAATTCCCCCTCATGGTTGGGGGGTGAAGAATCATGTATTGGTGTACAATCTCTTTTGCTCAGTTCTTGAAGATCTTGATGTTGATGAGTTTAATAAAATTTTGGGACATTGTGCATATGGGAATGATAAACGTTTTATCCTTCTCGTATTATAGCTTTCATCGAAGTGAAATATTTGCATTCTCATTTCTTTGCATTGTTTTGAGTCGGTCAAAACATCATTTTGTCCATGCCATTTTCCTCTTGAGTAACAACAACCTTAAAATAAAGCGCTTATAAAAATTGATTAGACATTTTTATATTTTCTGGTAGCAAACCTACATTAGATTAGTTGTAGGGCTTTGGAATAGGTGTGAAAAATAAATTTCCAAAGCTGCAAACAAACATAGAATCTTGCATTAGGGAGCGGTGAAATCCACTTGCTACATTTTTTCCTGGGAAGCCCTTCTCACACAAGGGTCAAAACTGAGGTCGCATTGAAACTGGTAGAGTTACTCACCCTTCTTTGTTGGTCTTGGTGTAGAGATTGCACATATTATGGGGGTCGCTTGAAGTTATACCCACAATGATGAGTGGAATCCTTTCAAGTTGATTTCGAGCTAGATACCTTGTCTTTGCATGTGGATCGGACTGTTGACTATTTCCCCAGGCATCACTGTAATAATTGGTAACCTTAGTGGCCTATCTCTTTAGGGTCTTTACACTAGGTGACTGTGGAGGGGTAAGTCTTCACAGTACCTGGAATCGATGTTGGCCAAACTCACTCAGGCTCCTTGGAGGGTATACCCATGATTATGTGTGGGATCTTACACCAAGGCGTAAGTCCGTTAAGCAGGTCGTCAATGTAACTTTTCCACCCGCTCTATCTCAACCCCTTCTTACTTTGTTCCCGCGACGTTGGATTTCATCACCAACTAGTGTGTTCATTGTGAGGAGGTTTTTTTTGCTTGCTTGCTTACTAGATTTTTAGTGTGTATTGTTTGTTCTCCCTAGAAAACTCTAGGTTGGATATTTATTTTTATGGCATCAGTTCCTAGAATGACCAATGAAGGAACCCCTGCTTTAGGGGAACCTTTTGTTTTTCCTTCTTACGGAAACATTGGTCCTCCTCACATCGCTACTTTGAGCCTTCTAGGTCTCACAATTGGATTATTGATATGGTTGTTTTCCACTCAGGTAATCTCGAATGCAATTAGTGCTTTGGTTGTAATCACTTCCCCCCAAGAGCATCAACCTCATGTTGATCCTTCTCCTTCTTCACCAGTAATATCTTCTTCACCTTCTTCACTTGCAAGGTCTTCTTCCACTTCATCTTCTTTGCTGAGTGAAATCTATAAAGCTAGTAACTCGGTGGATAAGAAGAAGAATAAAAGGAAGAAGAAGAAGAAGAAAAATAAACAAGGGTCCAAACATCCAACCACTGCCAGACATGTTGGAAAGAAACCAGTTACTTTTAATCATGTTGGGAGTGTTGATGATGCCAAGATCATCCAAAGAACCCGTAAGCCCAAGCACCCTTGCAGGCTTTGTAAGGGTATCCATATTCATAAGGATTTCCCTGGTCTATCCAAGGTTATGGAAGCATGGTCTACACACCCTTGTCAACCCATGTCGTCAGCCTATGAACAACATGTTGATGACCTCCCATCAACTAGTCAAAATATCATTGGGAAGAAGAAAAGTAGAGTCAAGTTCCCGTGTATGTTATGCAAAGGGAGTCATCTAAATCACCTTTTCCCTCGTATGGACGAAGCCTCAAAATTACTGGAAGACCTGACAGTCTCCCAACCTCAACTTTCGGTTGCTTATCGCAAGATTACTCTCGACCCACCTATAGTTGATGGAATGATCAATCCGACCCCTTCATTGGTCAATCTGGTTGATCATGTAGTCAATCTGGTCACGTCCTTAGTTGAACCAGTTGTTAAAGTGATCGATCCGATCCCATCCTTGGTCGATCCCACTCTCCTGTTAGAGAGTGAAACCCAAGTGTTCGATCCGAGCCCATCCTCAGTCGATCCCACTCTCCCGTTAGAGAGTGAAACCCAATCGATCGATCCCTTTCCACCCATCGACCCCATTCTCCCCTTCGAGAATGAAATCCAAGTGGTCGATTTGATCTCGTCATTGGTAAATCCTACTCTTCTGCTAGAGAGTAAACCCGATACTACCCATGTTTTTCTCGTTGATACAAAATCTATCGTGCTCGGGGGAATTCCTCCTTCTCCTGTGGATCCTCCTATAAGTAATGAGGCCATCCTTTGCAATTGGGGTGTGCTAACTGGACCTTGTCTTCCCTCTCACATTCCTTTCCATATTACAATACAATTTTGTGGTCGGGATGTTGCTCAGATGTTGATAGATGAAGGTGCGTCCATTATTATTTTTTCCTCTATTGCTTGGCAAGATTTGGGTTGTACTCAGCTTACGCCGGTTACGTAGAATCTATTAACTTTTAACAGAAGAACCAGTCAACCTTTAGGGACTCTTCCTCGATTTCCTGTAACTCTGGGAGGGAAAATTCTCTTTATTGACGTCATTGTAGTCCAATACCCCTTGGATTTTTCTTTACTCCTTGGGTGGGATTATGTCTATGCCATGAAACCTATTGTGTCCACTCTTTTTCGTGTGATATATTTCCCTCACGATAGAAGAATTGTGACGATTCATCAACTTTCATTTATCGGTCCTGACTGGATGACCTCCCTAAATGGTTCTTATATACAGACGGTATTTCCCTTGCCACAGGTCAATTATGTGGCATTATCTCCCATGCCTTCAACTGTTGATGAAGATGAGCCTCTTACTGTATGCTCAATATATTATGACTTGGATCCGGTAGTTGACATGGTGATCTCTTTGGTAGGGCTATTGTAGCCTGACCTCCTTACCCCTATCATGACCCTCGACATGTGTTCCTTCCAGAGTGTGTTTCTTCTGTCAAATGAAGATCTCTTGGAGGCCATGACTGAGTTTTGTACCTTGACATGGTGTCCTTCTAGAGAACTTTCCTCTTGGAAGCCGTGATCAAGAAACCAACTATGAGGATAGTTTTGCGTCTCTGTGGAAACCTCATTAAAAAATGAAACAAATATTATGAGGATAGTTTTTTGTGTCTCTGTGGAAACCTTGTTAAAAAATGAAACAGAGGTTACGAACATAGTTCTTGTTTCTGTGTCAATCTCGTTAACAAATGAAACATAGGTCTGGGGATTGAACCTGGATTCTCAAGCATAATTCTTGTTCCTGTGTCAATCTCGTTAAAAAATGAAATAGATTGTTCCCCCTCTATGTTTAAGTCAAGTCCTTCGTCTAGTATTTGAAGCCTCATTTCATTCTCCTTTGTAGTTGGATGAAACAGAGCTTGGGGGGAATTTGCTTCCAACCTCTGGATTTCATGCTGAAGTTGAGTTGCTAGCTTCTTAAGCTGGGGGCTAAGTACCAACCATGTGAATTCGTGAACCATGTGTTGGGAATTCACAAGCATAGTTTTCCATGGTTCAAGCTTGTGTAAAAATGAAACCAGGTCCAAGCATAGCTTTGTTTAGTTTTAAGCTTGTGAAAAAATAAAATCTATCCCAAGAATAGTTTTGTTTTGGTTTTAAGATTGTGTAAAAATGAAAACAATCCCGAGCTTAGTCTTTGTTCTTTCTCATGCTCGTAAATATCTGAGAATGTAACCGAGTAAACTTTTATCAGTTTTTCGGAATCGTAATGGTTATACAAAAAAGGAACCCCCTGGAGTTCTCTTTAAACTCTTTTCAGACTCTCTAAACATGAAAATATTGTCGAGCGATCTTGTTCTTTTTACACTCATAAAAGTATTTGAAGAAAACATTTGATGGGCGGTAGGTTATCACTTTTTTGGTCTCATAAAACTAAATTACGAAAAAGGAACTGATGGATTTCTCTTTAAGTGTTTTTCAGACTCTCTAAACATAAAAAACCCCTGAGTTTTCTTTCTTTAGACTCATTAAACAAACATCGAAAGACCCATATGGGACCAAACAACTCCTTCTTAGGGTTCATTAAACATACTCCGAAGGACTCATCCGAAGGATGAGTTTACAATTCAAGCATATGTTATCCTCCTCAAGCTTGTGTAAAAATAAAGAGGTACTCACTAGATATGGTGGGGGAAAAATTGGGAAAGAAATGTATCTAAACCTATATTCTATGGAAGAGTTGCTTTTGAACATGGCACCCTCTCACTTGCTTTGTGTCTAGGTTGGAAAATCTTCTTGCTTCCTGATCATACTCCTTTATAAGATTGCCAATCGGTCTGTGATCTCTGTTGTTGAGTCAGTGTTTCCAAGACAATTGTCCTGTCGTCAATATGTTCAAAGAGAAGTTCAACCCAGAAATCCTTTTATTGCGTCGACCATTTCTGCAATCCTTAAGCCTTCTATTGCGTTAGCCATCCCTGAGTCAGTCCTGAATCACTGGTTACTATGGTCTACTTCAAATCTTGTTACTTGTTTCATGTCATTGATGGGGGATACATTAAGGCCCTCTTGTGATGAGTCTTTTCCTGTCAACTTCAACTCATTATCCAGGAATTAGAATTAGAAACTAATTGGTACCTTGGAACTTGCATGCCTCAATGGCAGGTTTCCTCGCTTTCGACAGTGGGTTTTCATTATTGACCCATGATCGGGAGATTTCGTCGAGTGTTCGACCTCAACTGATTGATTCATATTCGTTGGATTGTAATAGTGTACCTTGGGAGTCATTGACATTAATGGTGATCTCCCTCACACTTGCTAACGGTATCCACTAATGACCGGTAATCAAGTGGTTTCTACCATGTTCGACTTTGACACATGTATTCGCATGGTTAGATTCGTACTATAGAGTGGTGGAGATGAAGACCCTGAATATTTTCTGACAGATTTGGGTTGCATTAGAGTATATTCATATTGTACTATTGCATAGATCCACAGTGTATGTCTGGTGGCTATGTTCAAATTTGAGTCTTTAATACATAGATGCACAGTGTATTTTTGGTGGCTATGTTCAGATTTTAGTCATATTGGCATGGATCCACAGTGTATGTTTGGTGGCCATGACCTGTCTTACTTGACATGGATATTTGCATGTCAACATTCATGCTTTGAGTCATTAGTATTCTGAGTATGGGAATGCCTACCTCAGTGATGATATATTATTGTACTGTATTTCCTTGTTTGTTGATAGGTTTCTGATCGACGTGTTCCTTGTTCCCTACACTCACTTGACAAAGTATTTCAGCTATCACTCTGATCTAACTTCATACTTTGGGGGGCTCTTTGTTACACATTATTTTTGTCATCCCTATGATTGTTAATGATGTAAACCTATCTGTTTCCTTCAGAGGGGTCAATAGCCTGAATTCATGAAGAAAGAAGGGAGAAGGACTTTTATTGAGAGAAGAAGTTGTATTTTCCTTTGTAAAAACCCTATTAAGGAATATTTTCGCAGGTTGCACTATACACAGGGTGCGGAAATGCCTGATTTCCACACCTTTCTCTATAGCTAGGTTGCGGAGTTTCTGCAGGTTGCTCTATAGCTAGCGTGCGAAAATTCTTATACGTGGGAAAAATGAGTGTCTTCTTGATGCTTCTAGAAGGAGAATTTTCTATGGTGAGATGGCCTTTGAACGGTTTGGATCTTACTCGCTTTCATGATTTAGTGGGAGCATCCTAACCTCCTCACCTTATCCTCTTCAGCTTATAAAAGGAGAGGAGCTCTCATGGAGAAAGTTAGATTGGCTTGAGCTTGAGTTTTGTAGATTGGGAATTTGGCTTGATTAGAGTGGCTTTGGAATTTGCTTTGTAAAGATAGATTGTGAGTAGCTATCAGATCCATGGTCTCAAAATCCTTGGAGCAAGAAGTGTGTGGGAAGAAAGGAACTGTTGGAAGGAACCTGACAACATCAAGGCATCTGGTTGTATATTTCTTCCACATTCTTTAATATAGATATACTTTTCTTTCCTGTATGAATGTTATTTGTCCATATTGTATGATTCCTTGATCACGTACATAGTTTCATATCAAATAGAATTTGCTATTCTTGTCTTCATTGGCTTGTGCTTATTTGCAGATATTTCTCATAAACCTCGTGACAAAGCTTGGATTGCATTGGCGAAGTCAGATCTTCAATATTTAAAAGGTATGTTCTAGATCCATTTCTCATTTGATAATTGAAATTTAAGGAAAGAGTAGTGTACTGTGTTGTTTTGTTCTAGTTTCGTAGTGAAGCTAGGGGGATTGATTTGTGTCTGCACTTAACAATTAGCTTGATCACAGCCCTAAACGATGTTTTTTGACGTGAAAACACCCAATATGTATTAAAGGCATATATTGGGTTGTTCGGAATGTGTACTCCCCGACTAGACCTTTCCGATGAGGTATCGAGTGTCCCAAATAGAGATTGAATGCAAAAATTACACCCTAGTGAAGTTGACATATAAAATACCCCCATTGGGGCCCACAAACATTTTGGCATTTCATCTTCCAGGGTTAAGGTTTTGAATGTTTAGGTTTTTATCATTTATGCTTTATGTTAAAAAGGCCTTGGAAGTCTCATTGTAATCATCTTCTTACGAATGTGTGTAGCTATCACATCTCTTCTTAGAGATAAGCTACTACCATTCTAGTGAGTTCATTTCACTTTATATTTTCTTTTACTGTCTTTGCATATTTCAATCTTTAATAGAAATTGAATATTACTATATCTCTGTGTTTCTGTCTTATTTTTGTGTTTCATTTCGTTCCCTCATAAATATGGATCATACATCATATCTTAATGCATGAACAAGGAACTTTAATGATCAAAGGGGGCAGTGAGAAGACTTACCTTGAACCCTTCCAAGTGGAGCAGTAGAGCACTTCTTTGGCCTTGTAGCAGTCATTTTCTTCCAAGCAATCTCTAAGAAAAATTATCTAACCTTTCGGAAATAACTAGAAACTCACAAGAAGAGAAATATATACACAATAGATCTCAATAGCCAAGCTTCTCATTAATCTCCAACAATTTGAATTGAGGGAGGACTAGTTCTTTTATAGGTGAGAAGCCTCCTCAATTACAATAAAAAACCTTGTGATAGCTCAAAACCATGACCTCAAAACCATTTGCTTGATAAAACCATGGGCAATATACAAGCCATAATAAAATAATCAAATAATATGCTCACAAGGTACAACATTCCTCTTAGAAGAGGTCAAAATACAATATAAAACCACATGTATGGACCAAGTAGAGGCCAAGAGAGGTGCACCCCTTAAAATGTGGTGTCCATGTCCAAGGAATGGTCCAACCAAGTCTAGTAAATGGTCCAAGGAAATTCAAATGGTCCAATGTGTACCTCCTCCATCCAAGGAATGGTCCAATAAGTGGAGAAACGTCATAGAAGAGCATGATGTCATCTCACATGTGTGAACGTTCCCATCAATAAAATAATCTGAAAGGAACACATGGGCTCTAGGATGTTAGTGCTCCTCCAACAAGGGTCCAATAAAGGTGCCACATCATCGAGGGGTGTGAATCATCATGTGTAGTCACCCTTGTAACGTGCAATCACTCTCTCCAATGTATTAAATACCCCATATGTGGCATTGATACATGTGAAAATCAGTGGCCACCCACCTCTTTCATCGAATCACCACAATAATTGTTTCTTTCTACCTTTGGTAATTTACGATTCCATGGTTTTGGAAAACCATGGTATACACCCATGGTATTTGGTGAAAGAAAAATAATAAATATTAGTAATAATAAGTGGATAAAAACCACATGTGCGGGTTTTTTCAACCCATGGAATTCACCTATGGTATTCACTCATGGTTTTTTGTAACCCATGGTATTTGAAAAATAAAATAAATAACTATGAAATAATGAAAAGACATGACTCCTAAGAGGCATCCCATAAGTACTATATATACGGGCCTCTCATTTGTAAAGGAGCACACATCCATTCATGATGCAGTTCTAAGGATTTTTCCATCTAATAAAGAGTTGATTTTGTGCCATATTATTCTCTTTACTTTATTTTGTCGCATTTACTTTCCTATTTTCCATTTCATTCCTTTCACAATATATATTAGTGGTATCAAAGCAATTTTCTCGTGGTCATTTCTAAGTGCATGTAGCTAATGAGTTCAAGATATGGAGAGTTGGGTCTTGAGCTCGTTTCGCTTAAGGGAAACTGCTCTCACTAGACCAAACGACCTCCCATGGAAAAAGAAAAGAGAGATGACGAAGCATGAGATCCCTTCAAGATGTTGCTAGAGGAACACCTTGTGCGATAGAAGAACAAAATGACAAAAAACCTTGCCCAGATCCTTCAATGACTATCGATGGTGGTCGAGGCATCTTCGACAAGCATCCATTTCGGAGCTGTGACACCATTCAAGGTACAATTTAACTTTTATATCCCCTTATTTGAAGGCCAGATAGATGTAGATGCTTTGGAGAAATGGCCAAATACATTAGAACATTTTTATTCTATACAAACTTTTTTCCGACAACAAAAAGATCACCATCACTGTCCTTAAATCCGTTCACCATGTCAAAGCTTGGTGGGAAGTTTATTGGGAGTGGTACACCATGGATGAATCTATGTCATTTGAGAGAGAACCCACTTGGGTGGACTTTGTAGATTCCCTCAAGGAGGAGTTCTACCCTATCATAAACTATGATGACCAATATATGAGATGGACGACTTTGCGTCATGAAATAGACCAATTGGTGTCAGAGTACACTAACATCTTCCATACCTTGCGATCAAAGATGGGTATCAAAGACTCTAAGTGACACCTAATTCTAAAATACCATAGTTTCCTACACATGTACATCCAAACATAGATGGATTTTTTGGACATCTCCTCATTGGTAGCTACTAATTGATATGCAGTCAAAGTTAAGCAAAAATTCAAGCAGTAGAGTAAGCACGAGTTTAGGTTTGCAACTACGCCACAAAAAAATCATGGCAAAGGAAACCCTAATTCATAGAGCGAAGGACAAATCAAGGAGAGTCAATCTCAAGAAAATTAGTCCAAGTTGTTGGCTAAGAAGGGTGATGGGAAGTTGAAGAAGGACACCCGAAAGTGGTGTGAGTTCCACAAAATCCGCTAGCACAACACCAATTAATGTCACTCGAAGTAGTGATTGTTGGTAGAGCTCAAAGAAAATGAATCAGACCATGGCTTAGACACCGATTCAGAGAAGAATAAAGGAAAACAAATCATTGATGCACAACCCATTGTGACCATCGTGGCCACAACAATACAATAGGAATAACTAGAGGTACATGAGGAGGGAGAACACCTCTTCCATTCACAAATGTGGGTGAAGGGGACCCCACTACATTTCATTGTTGACAATGGGAGTTAGAAGAACCTAATTTCAATTGAGGTCATTAAAATATTGAAGCTGCCAACAATGCCACACCCCCAACCATACACCATTGGATGGCTGAGCCGAGGATGAGACATCTGTGTTAGCCAACAGTGTCACTTGTCCTATGACATCAAACCCTTCAAAGATGAGGTATTGTGTGATGTTCCCCCACTCGAAGTTTGTGATGTTCTTTTGGGACAACTATTTATGTGAAAACGCCACATTGTTTATGAATCTCGACCCCATAGTGTCATTGTTACTTTGGGGGGTTAGCTCTACAAGCAACTAGAGGTAATTTTGACTACTACCACTTCATTCATTTCGGCAAAACAATGTCGCAAAGTAATCTCTCAAGCCACAAAGTTTTCCCTCTTCAAGATCCGGTCAGAAGGTGAATAGAAGGTCACTACGACCACTACAATCATGGCCCAAGACCTTTCTATACCATAGAAGCAGGTTGACAAGATTGTAGAGGAGCACAAAGATATTTTTGCTTCACCTACAGGGATGTACCTCTACACTTCCATGTCAATCATTCCATTGTCTTGGTGCCCAATGCTCCCTTACCCAATGGTCCAATCTATAAACACTAACCAAATTTGTTGAAAAGATTTTACACATCCACCAACAAGTCCATGACATCTTGTAGAAATCCCATTCCTACTCATTGAATTAGAGGTTGTAGTTTCTACACAATAATAACAATGTTGAAATTACAAAATTACGAAATTTAAAATAATTTAATAAAAAATAATCAAATCACATCAATCTATCCATAGAATCATAATGATGTGATTTGACATAGCATTTAAAATTCGCATACGAATGCATGTTCATCTCATCAAAACCTCACGATTTCAATCATTTAACCACTGTGGTCGTTCTTTTTGAGGTGTAAAAGTTTGATTTTTATGGAGTACAAATTCATTGAGGTGTACTACTCCCACAAGATTTCTTTTACTTGGGAATGGATAATGCTCCTGCAATCCCACGTTCTTCTAAACAGAAAAAGACAAAGCCCCATCATTTTGGAATATCCTTTTTTTTTAATAATTACCTCTTTGCCGAACAAAGTTTACGGCAAATACTTTATTTTCACTTTTTGTGTTTACGTAATTGTTTTACTTTTGGATATAGTTATTCTTTGGATATAGTTTTTTTTTTTTTTCAAATTTACAAAATTGTATTTTCAATTAGAAATATACACATGTTAGTTCACAAACAAAGTTGTTGGTCATTGTTTTGTAGGAGCAAACAATAACTACCATTCCATTGTTCACAAGTTTGCTTTAGTAACTTACATATTTTCTATGATCTTTTTAATTTTATTACAAATTTATTCGTAACAATTTAAAAAAAACCCAAAATACTTTCAAAATTTGAAAACATTTTGATGATTATGATTGCTTTCTCACACACACATCAAATGTGTCATGAGGATGGAAGGTGTCATCGACCTATAGTCTACTTGAATTGTTCTTTGCAAACTTGAGTTTCTCTCAAGTTTTTTTTGACATTTGAGGTCATGTAGCACTTACTTTCCTCTTCACTTAAGGTATGCCCATAAATTTGACTTACGTTATAATTTGTCAAATATAATTGATCCTTGCTCAACCAAGTTCATTCAACACTAGGCACAAGTTTAACTATGGTATTTAAAACATCCCAACAATGATTATACTTAGCCAATTATTCAATACCTAGCAAACACAATACATTGCAAGGAACATAACATTCATTAAAGCAAAGAGACTGCAACACACATGTATAGACAATATTCAAGGTGGATGCTTTAATTTTGTTACGAAGAATGTTACAAATATACTACAAGGGAGTTGCAACCTTCTACTTGCAAGTCTAATACAAATGTACAATGAGTCTATGGAAATATTGTTTTCTGCCTACTGCCCAACAAACTTGCACAATTCAACCCCTGAAGCAACTAGAAGTCTGCCTCCTGCAGGTCATGTCTTCTTCTTCTTCTCACTCAATCAATGCAATGTTCCCTACTGTGCCAACCTTGAATTTAACACAATTGAAAAGTTCCTTTACACTTGTGTGAATGTAGTGTACCTAGAGGGGATAAAATGGGGTACCTAGGGAGGTACCCAAGTGGAATAATAATAGATAGGTAGTTGTGTATTGCTATGTATAGAGGCCATTTCTAGTAAATAAGGCCCATGTAGTAGTGTGAAAGAAATAAATGTAAGAAGGCTTACTAGAAGGTTCTTCCTGCTAGAAACTTCCTTCTCTAGAATGTTTCTAGAAGGTAGATAATACTATATAAAGAAGTAGAATTAAAGTAATGGAGGTATTGTGAAGAATATTGTAATTGTAAAAAACATTGCTAGAGGAGTGTTTTCCTTCTTTAAGGAATAATGAATGGTTTTACTCTACCTCAAGGGTTTTCTCTACAATTATTGTGTTCATTCTTTGGTTATCTGTTGTGTGGATATGTTAATTCTTGAGTCAATAACTATCTTTTATTTTTAGATTTATTGAATTATTATTCCTCTTGGTTATTATCACCCCTAGATACACTATAGTGAATGATGAATGGATGCTTGATCTTGTGCCTTAAAATTTTTGAGGTGTCCACTATTTATACAAGACTTGCCTTGCACTTGCAAACCCCTCCAAGCCTAAGTGGACCCAAGTGCCCACATCACTAACTTTGAGTGTGCCACCACCCCCTTCATGACTTGTTTGTCAATCGTCTAATGCTCAATGGTGCTATCCCAAAATTCCATGCTCCCAATAAGTGTGCCCAAGGAACCCAAGTTCACATGACAAGGGTTCACACGATAAGTGTGTCGAGTGGATTTGTGCCCAATGGATGCATTCCCAACATATGTGTGCTTGACAGATATACACCAATGGGTGCATCCAATGATTGCACTTCACAAATGCTCGTTCCCAAAGGAACTTCCACTTTCTATCACAACCCCAAAGTGTGGAACACTCAACTCCTTGGGTTTGCATGTATCTCAAGCATCTAAGTCTATAAACTCTAGTCCATATCTCTATGGCATTTTGTCCATCGTCCATAGTGCATATCTACGAATGAGGTTTCCCATGAAAACCTCTTTGTCTTTCCTTTCCAATTTCCCTTCCAATTTTCTCTTGGTCTGACCAACTAAAGTGAGATGCCAAGGTTTGTGGTGCACCTAGTCTACTAGTAAGTGAATCTAGCATGTCTGTGGTCTGTCTTACCAATGGGTCGAGGAACTCCAAAATTGACTCTTCTACCCATTAATTATTAAGCCCGAGATATTGAGTTATTACATTTTTATTGTTATATTTTTGTTGTCCTTATTGGTCTACTAGACCCTTTAATTGTAATTGTACCCTTTGTCTTCTATATATACCAAGGAGACCTAGTTTTCATGGGCATCTCATCTTGTACATTTATTATATTGTAAAAGGAGGTTGCACCCTCGAAGAGTCTTCTCATTCATTGAATTCTCTCTCATTCTCAAGGCATGGAGTTACTTCTATTTCTCTTTTTGTGCTATTTGGGTGTTTTGGTGCATAACATCAACCTTATGTCAAGTCTATATGTGTTGGTCAATGATCACCAATGTGATCACGTGACAAAGGTGCCCAAATCCATTCAAGGATAGGGACACATCCTCCCCCACTAAAAGTCTTTGATGTCCCTAGCAACATCTTCAAGAACATTATGTCCTCCAAGTATATTATTGAGATTCATGCATCTGTCCATGATTGGCTTCTCCAACCACTTTACATTGTCATTGCCAACGTTATTTGAGAAACTACTCACTATCCATTACTTCATTTGAACAAATCATTTTTTCCCAACTCTGTTGCAATGATCTTGGATCCCTATGTTGTTGCTACTACTACCTTATGCTATGGATACAAACTAAGTTTCCATTATTTCTACAACTTGTTTCTACTACTACAGTAACTCAACCTCCACTAAGAAGGTTGTGAAACTATCCAAGTGTCACATTTTCCAGTCTTACTACTTCTCTGGTACTTTTTCCACTTTTCCATGATTTTGTACATTGAAATTATCCTATACGAGTGTAGGTAGATAGACATGGTTCCATAGGAGGGGATGATAACTCCCTTTCCATAACTATAATGGAACCTCCCTTGAGGTTTTAGGATTGAAACTTCTAATGTATGAGTGGAAATTTTCTATTGAAGATGCTTTAAGATGAATCAATCAAACCTACAAGATTGGAGCCAATATGGACAAAAGATCCCTTGCATAGGTGTTGAAGATGATAGGTTCAAATATCCCTAGGGGCTAGAGAGAGGTGGAAGTAGATCAACAACTAACCCAAGTGTGTACCTAAAAATTAGGGTTTTTAATGATCAAGATAATTCAAGATTCCAAGAGACTTTACAAAAAGGAATATAATGGTATAAATAGGAAAAGGAGTGACCTCAAGGCATAAGAGGATGTTGGATTAACCATTGTCATGGTACCCCAGATGTATGGAGCCATCATACTATACCTTTGTGGGTTTGGTTATAATGGTACCATGGATTTTGAGAACCAAAGATACCCTATGTTACTTGCAGATCAATAGTCATGGTACCCTAAATAAATTCACAGTATGGCCAATGTTAAAGATCAAGAAGAATTAGGGGTTTGGCCAAATTTGAATTTGTAAATAGAAAGTCCTAAATGGTTTGGGTGGATGTGGACTTGGTTTAATGCATCTTAAGTGACCATGGACCCAAGTTACGAAGTTTGTGCCCCTAATTGGACCCATGAAATTAAGGAATGCACCAAAAGGGTGCTCGAGGGATTCAAAATGAGTCAAATTGGGGACTAAGGACTAGAGACCAAGGGGGAATAGGGACCTAAGGAACCCACCCAAGTGATAGAGATCCCATTGAGGTCCCACATCTAGGCTAAGGTGAGAGGGTCTCCTGAGAGGTGATCCATTGCATTAGACTAGTAGTTGAGAGGAATTGTAACATCATTGCATGGGTTACATATAAACACAACGTGGGAGTGGACTATAAAAGACACATATCTCTTAGTGGGTAGTCATATACAAGTACCCTAGAAAAAATATGATATAATACAATTTAAAATTTAGGCCATTGTGTTGATTTTCAACTAAGCCTAACTAGTTGAACTAGAAGTTTCATTGAATATATTAAAAAAAATACAATTTTCACAAACGTTTAAAACATCATGTAATTTTTTTATTAAACCTATTCTCAAACAATAATAACAATTACAACATCTTGTATGGTTGTATGCTCTTATGCTAAAGAGCAAATTTATTGGCTTGAATGTGAGCAAAAGATAAAACATAAAGCTAAACTCTTATGTATGTCATGTGGAGAAATGTAACCCTATTTTAAACTTATGTATGTCATGTGGAGAAATGTAACCCTATTTTACCAGTGCGTTAAGGTCCTTATTGTTATGTAATCTTTATGAATATGTCTATGGAATAAAACCATCATGAACATAGGATTATTGATAATGTAGTTAAAACATAGTGAGTATAATTTAGCATGAAAACACTTTGTTGAGAGGTGGGTAGAAATGATGGGACGTGCTTGACATAATAACTTGGTTGAGATTTTAATATATTGTGACTTCTTCATGTTTGATATGATCTAAATGTTATGGAAAATGACCCGTGAGAAATGATTTAGTGATAGCAAGTGACCCGTGAGAAATGATTTAGTGATGGTTGTAGCTTAGAAAGAAATGAGAATGGATACATTACCTACATTTGAATTATTGTCTCAATCATATTTGAATTTGAATTATTGTTTGAACAAATGCCCAAATTAGATTAGGGTGTAAAGTAATGTATAATAATGATTATGTTTTAGTTCTTGTGGAGCATCAACCTTTACCTAGTATACTTTTGGAAAAATGTGGATTGTATGCTATTATATAGCATGGAAATTGTTGGTTAGGAAACCACTAAAGTATGGTTGTACATTATCATCTTCAAAGAAGATTTGAGCTAGGCAAGTATTATATGGTTGCACATTATCATATTCAAAGAATATTTGAGCTAGGCAAGTATTCCTATAGTATAGATATTTTACTATATTTTTTATTGGGTTGAACTCTACTAAAGTATGGTTGTACATTATCATCTTCAAAGAAGATTTGAGCTAGGCAAGTATTATATGGTTGCACATTATCAGATTCAAAGAATATTTGAGCTAGGCAAGTATTCCTATAGTATATATATTTTTTATTGGGTTGAACTCTAGGGCCTAGGCATAGAGTGTTTCCATGTCATTTTGAATATATCCCAAATACTTGACTTAATGGATACATAATGTGGTTTGAGAAACTTATTGCCTTTATGGAAAAGTTTTGAAATCTTTTCTTAGTGTAATGATGGTAATATACTTTGTATTAACAATGGTTGTTTGAGAAACTTATTTCCTTTATGGGAAAGTTTTGAAATCTTTTCCTGTGCAACGATGTTAATAAAAAAAGTGTACACTTTGTATGAACAATAGTGCAATAATGTTAATAAAAAAAGTGTACACTTTGTATGAACAATTGTTGTTTGAAAGGATGATTTATGAATGACCTATGATTATGTGGTGATTGGGCTTTGTGATGTTCTTGGAATGGGATGGCAATAAATATGTTAGAATATAAACATTATTGTACCAAAAAAATTTGGTTACATTTTTTTGTTGGGTTGTGGTTTCATAGTATAGAGGTTGTTACATTTAATATTTTAACATTATTAGAGATACTCGACATAAACATGAACATAATTTTTCACTTTTTAGTTCTTGATTTTTAGGAGTTGGATTTATGAGTAAACATATTTTTTTCTTTGAATTTAAGTTTTTGGTTTCATGCATTTTTTTTTATTATACAATCTACGAATAAGGGTTTTTAATCCTTATTATACTTTTAATATTTCTCCCTACATGCCTTCTTGTCAAGTTTTACCCCTTAAGAAAGGATAGGTGTTTGTAGTTCTTTATGGATAAGAATATTTGGTTTTCTTGGTGGGGACTTAATTATAAGGGGCAAGAGAACAAGTAGACCTAAAGGTGCGACAACATAAAAGTTTGAATTTGTGTCTCATCTTGGGGCAAAGAGGTGATGAACTTTGGCATAGTAAAAATGTAAAACATTAAAAATCACAAATATAATAAAAAAATGTTCTCTTAAAATGCATGGAAAATTTAGTCTTTTAAAATTTTAAAATATCATTTAAATATGTTTATGTATAAACATAAGCATAAAAATTATGAATAGGTACAATGTGTAACACCCTATTTAGATCCCTGTATGTATTTGAACATATTTTTATTTGGTTGGTGAGCTAGAATGCTTCTGGGTCAAAGTTCCTTGTATGTGTGTATGTTTAGGCCAGGTTGTCTTTGTGATATGTGTTTGGTGAGCCTCTAAGCTATGGGCGGTATTAAAAGATTTGTATTTTGTAAATCACGTTGTCATAATTAATAAAAAAAAAATACAACACTGTTGCACACCTCGGGACGAAAAGAGTATGGGAGGCTAGGAATCCATGAGATGGAAATGGGGCCTAAGGGACTTATGAGAAAGGAGATTATGCTAGGGGGCTAAGACTAGGAAATATACCAATATATGTTGATGTTTGGGTAGCATCAGAAAGACATTCTACTAGATTAATAATTAATAATATGATTATTAATTATTAAACAATATTATTAATGTAATGTTATTAATGTAATAATATATTTATATAAGGTATAAATATATATCATAAATAAGTAGTTATTTATGATGAGTGTTCCATATATATATTTATTATCCAAGGGATTTATCCTTTCATGGATGGTCACCATATGTTCTATATATATGGAACACTCATCATTGTAACAATATATTTATATACAATATCATATCTTATGAAAATTCAACATGGTATCATAGCGGGTCTGGGTGTGACTCCCTCACGGGAGTGCCCAAGATCCTGAGAGAGCCAAGAGAGCCTAAAGGAAGGAACCCACCTGGAGAGCATATTGAGCATGGGGATGATATTGGCCACCAGGTCGAGGAGTGGAGGCATGTCATCCGAGAAGAAATGGGCATACCCTATTATTGCCACTGGATTTAACCTAGAGTCCTGGCCCACATCAGTTGACGTACTGTGACCCCTCCTTTTAACACTTAAATCAAGCTCTATTAATATCAACAAAATATTACATAGCCATTTGGGATAGCGATGATGTGAAAGGAAGATTGAGAATTGGCCAACAAATAATATAAGCATCATCATTATCATGCATATTGATGGAGTCTATGCATGTTCAAGAAGGTGATACCGATATCAGTTTATGAGCTAAAGGTTCCAAGTGTGATTGTGGGCTATCGTGAAGAAGAGGAAAACGATTCAAAGTTCGATCTTGCGATAGGAATTGAGTTTCCAAGATATATAATGATACCAAAGATGAATTCATATGTAAGATTATAGCATGCTTCAAGTATTGATACAACAAAATCAAGAGACATTTTCCATCAAAATAATGTGTGAGTGCGATATGAGAAGTTATACAAATTTTCTATCAATCTAACAATATAACAATGGTTTTCAAGGGCATACACAAATATATTGATATGTTTTTCATAGAGCCTCACTCAAAATCACGAGGGGTTTCTACCTCAACCACATAGAATTGAACATTGGGAGGAGGTTCAAGTACTGGTCTTATCACCATCATTTCTATGAAAGAGTGCTTCGAGATAGGAATGTGTGATTTCAGGCCATTCATGGCCAAGTTTTGGGGCATAGCAATATATTCCATGATGTTAAAAAAAATCAAAAGCAGTCAAACGAAGTGATAAGAAGGACATGAATATGGTACAACATTAGAGTCAGAGGATTGTGTAGACTCAGAGGGAGTCAAGAATCAAAGGCAGTTAAGACTCAGAGGGAGTCAATTGGATCATGCATAAAGTCAAACATGATGTCATGAAGTGACATTGTTAGATGTGGCATACCTCCCAAGATGGGACTATGCACGATAGCAGAGATAATTCCAGTGACTATGGATGTGGCCTTTTATAGGTCAAAACATGATCGTGCAAAGGAATCTCATGATGAGGAGAATGGAGTTCCTAGAGCTATAGATACAAGAGAGATGGAACCAAAGGATTCCATCCTAGGATAGCATGGATGCAGAACAATTTAGTTATGAAGAGGATGCAAAAAAGAGGGTATGGAAGGATGCCATGGGAGCAGAATATCAATTCATAGTAAAGAATGATGTCTGGGATGTGGTCCCCATACCGAAGGAGAAATCAGGAGTCAGTTCAAAATGGATATACAAAAGAAAACATGCAGCTGATGGAAGTATTGAAAAGTATAATGCTAGATTTTTGGCTCGAGGATTCTCTTAGAAGGAATGCATTGACTATGAGGAGACATTTTCTCCCATGGCGAGATATACCTCGATCAAGACTATACTTTTATTAGAAGTAATTAAATGGAAGGTGCATCAAATGGATGTGAAGACAACCTTCTTGAATGGTGAAATAAAAGAGGAAATATATGTGGAGTAGCCACAAGGGTTCGAGGTACATGACATGGAGACACATGTGTGAAGATTGAAGAATGATTTATATGGATTAAAGCAGGAACCTAGAGCATGGTATGTCATGATCAACAATTTTTTGACAAGCTTAGGATTTACAAAGAGCAGTTCAGATCCTAACCTTTACTTTAAGGTCATGGATGATGGTCCAATAATACTACTGTTGTATGTGGATGACCTGTTTCTAACAGGTGTGGAAAATATAATCTCATAGTGTAAGAGAAAACTAGCTGCTGAGTTTGAGATGAAATATCTCGGGATGATGCATTACTTTTTGGGTCTCGAGGTATGGAAAAAGTCAGGTTAAATCTCCTAGGTCAGGGAAAATATGTTGTGGAGATTATGAAGAGGTTCAGGATGATGGAATGTAAACCAATGACATCAAATATGAAGTTGATGGATGGCACAACTTCAAAGGTTATGGATGCTAATTTATATAGGAATATGGTGGATTCGTTGATGAACTTGACAAACATAAGACCAAATATATGTCTTTTTGTGAACACCCCGAGTCAATATATGGAGCAACCTAGGTAGGTTCATTTTTTTGCAACAAAACATGTGATGGGGTACCTTAAGGGTACATTGGATTATGGTCTTAAGTATGTGACAAACCATGAGTTCAGGTTATATGGATATTCGAATTCAGGTTGGGCCGACAATATTTCGGATCAGAAGAGTACTTCAACGTATTGCTTCAGTCTAGGCTCTAGTATGGTTTCATGGAGCAACATGAAGTAGTTGTGTGTATCACTTCGTACGACTGGGGCAGATTATGTGGCATCATGTGCAACAAGTCACAAAGCAGTGTGGCTTCAAAAATTGTTGACTACTAGACTGAATTTGAATTGTAGGTAAGACCTACAAGAAGAGGATGATGAGACTTGTTCTAGAGGACAAGTGATGAAGTCAACAGGTTGAAGATCCAATTGATATTCAATGCTTGAGAGGGAGCTGGACAGTCAGTTCCATAGGAAGATGGGTACTACAGTAAGGAGAAGGAGGCTCCTCTAGATGTATGAAGAAATCATATGTGGCGCTCAGTATGGCTGAAGCTGAGTATTTGGTAACATGTGAAGTAGTAGTGTGGCTTTGAGAACTAATGTCCGAGTTATTTGGTCTCAGAGTGGAGGTGGCCTTAATTTGGTGTGACAACTAGAGTTGCATGAAGTCATTATAGAACCATGTGGTCTATGATAGGTCGAAGCATATCAAGATCATATATTACTATGGATATGGGGCAGAAGGGAGTAGTGAGGCTCCAATTTCGTGACTACAGAGGATCAATTTGTAGATGTTCCTACCAAGATGCTGTTAAGGATGAATTTTGAGCACTTTAGGGACAATCTTGGCGTGGTCCCTCTATAGAGGGAGTGTTCTCATCCAACATGAAAAAGGGCTGGCACTGAGATAGGTGGAACTCATCCAACATGAAAAAGGGGTTGCTACTGAGTGTTCTCATTCAACATGAAAAAGGGATGGCACTGAGACATGTGGAACTCATCCAACATGAAAAACGGTTGGCATTAAGTGTTCTTGTCCAACATGAAAAAGGGTTGGCACTGAGACTGGTGGAAATCATCCAACATGAAAAATGGCTGGCACTGAGTGTTCTCATCCAACATGAAAAATGGTTGACACTAAAACCAGTTGAACACATCCAACATGAAAAAGGGTTGGCACTGAGTGTTCTCATCCAGCATGAAAAAGGGATGGCACTAAGACAGGTGGAACTCATCTAGCATGAAAAAGGGTTGGCATTGAGTGTTCTCATCCAACATGAAAAAGGGATGGCACTGAGACATGTGGAACTCATCCAACATGAAAAAGGGTTAGCACCGAGTGTTCTTATCTAGCATGAAAAAGGGTTAGCACTGAGTGTTCTCATCCAGCATGAAAAAGGGCTGGTACTGAGACATGTGGAACTCATCCAACATGAAAAAGGGTTGGCACTGAGTGTTCTCATCTAGCATGAAAAAAGGCTTGCACTGAGACAGGTGGAACTCATCCAGCATGAAAAAGGGTTGGCACTGAAACATAGGGTGCACATGATCAGGTATTGATGCATTGCAGGGTAGTGGATGTCATGGGGACGTCTTGTAGTTATTTGAGAACTACCCACTTGCCTTAGATACATTGGTTGTGAAGTCACAAGGGTACACATGATGAGGTATATATGCATTTCGAGGTAATGGACATCATGGTGACATGTTTAAGCTATTTGAGAGCTGCCCATAGGTAATTTTCAGAGGTAATATTCAGAGGTAATCTTGGCATAATGTAGAAAGTCTCCCTCGCTGAGAGGGAGTGTTGATGTTTGGGCAACATCAGAAATACATTCTACTAGATTAATAATGAATAATATGATTATTAATTATTAAAAAATATTATTAATGTAATATATTTATATAAGGTATAAATATATATCATAAATAAGTAGTAATTTATGATGAGTGTTCCATATATATATATATAATCCAAGGGATGCATCCTTTCATGGATGGTCGCTATATTTTATATATATATAGAACACTCATCATTGTAACAATATATTCATATACAATATCATCTCTTATGAAAATTCAACAATATATTCCTTAAAAAAATTACAAGCCTAAGTTATGATATGATTCCTTAGTTCTTAAGTGAGGAGAGAACAAATTACCAAGTGGGATCAAGGGAGTTCCACGTATGACAAGTGGCATAAAAAGTGTATGCATACTTAATATGGGAGTTTAGTGTGGTTAGGATTTAGTTAGTCATTCATTCCATTCGAACTGTTTTAGGGTCTGGGTTGGGAGACTGCATTCCCTGTTGTAAGTCAAACCAGAAAAAGAGTGGAGCTACGAACTATTAGAGATAATACCCTATAAATCCTTGATGGTTTGGGTTGTGAAGAAACATGTTGTCATGCATGTGGAGAAATTCTCTTGGGTGACATAATTCATTGGGGTATATTTCCCTTTGTGCTGGCTTTGTGGGTGCCTGTAAAATCCATGAGAGAAGGCTTATGTTCTAAGTATCAAAGAGATTTGATACTTCTTGGTCATCCTATTGCTGAATCCCTAGAAGGGAAGTGGAATAGTCTAAGGACTGTTAAGAGGTGAAAGGGTACACTTCCTTGGGTGGGACATGCTATGGGGAATGGGATGTTGTGAGGGGAACTGCTTTTATAGTTGGTTCCATTGGCCTTGTCTTTCCTTGATATGTGCTATCAAGCCTTAGTGGGATTGGAGACAGTATCTTTTCATTGTTGGAGTCATAGCTCTGGCTCAATAGTGACTAGTTGTTGAGAATTGGAACAACGATGTCTATGGTTGGGAGGAATGTTAGAGGGCTGCATTTAGTTGGAGCTACTTTGAAATATAAGTTCTGTGTTTATGAATCCTTAATTTTTGAATTCATATGATTTACTTCAGTTGTGTTTAATAATTTAATTGTATCTTTCATTTTGAAATGATTGACATGTTTATTATTCCTGTACATGATTTATTCATGGTTGTTTACTTGTCGATATGCATAATAGTAATGAATGTGTGAAAAAATGTACAACAATGGTTAGAAAACCTTATGGGTTTGGTTGAATAAGCTATCGAAAGATGATTTAGTGGTAGTGTGCCTCAACTAGGTGGATGGGAACGTTACTTACATGTATATGAGAGAAATTTTGTGTGGCGTGCCTCGACTGGGGGATGTGAATGTTACATCATGGTATTAGAGCTTATGGTGCAACACTCGAGCTATATGGGTCAAGAATCAGGTTGAAATTGAAGAAATTGCAGGGCCTACAAAATGCAATTGGGACAACAAGCTCTATTTTTTAAGTTCAAAATAGTGAGAAATCAATATGTGGATGTGTTGAGGTTGAAAAATTCCCTTCAAAAAACATGGGTACTTCCCAATACATGGTCTCAATTAGAGTACGCACCATTTGGTTTAGAAGGCCCATCCAGATTCTGGCCTGGTTGCCATTACTAGTTTTGAGGGGTGATTGAATGGTTATGGATGCAATGGAGAATGCAGATGTAGACTAACTAAGTGAAAAAATAAAATCTAACCTATCCTATCCTAGCTAGAAGCGACTATGGTAACCAATGAGAAGATATAAATGCCACTAATACCTGCAAAATACTTCTTTCAGATAGATGTTAAGAAGCAACAAGGTTAGATAACACATGCATACAAAGATATAACCATATTAGTCTAGGCTACGAAATTACATGCATAAACTACTCATCATCTCAGGAAAAAAGATAAGAGAGAAGAAACAAAACTACAAGAAATATTCCTATTTGCAAAAGAGAAGTCTATAAACAAAAGAACATTCTTACAACACGTGTAAACAACATAACAGTCTACTGGAAATAGTTAACAACAATTTACCATCCACAAGAGTAGTTATCTCTAACAAAATGGCCCTGAGGGCTTCTCAATATTAACTCTGAAAATAGTTTTCGAATATACAATGCTTGAAGAGCCCTTTCAAAATGGGCCTCTTCCTTTACTTATAGTAATCTAAGTAACTACCTATGGGGTCTTCTTGGATTCTACAAGAAGAAATTACAAGAATTTTCAACTTCCCCTTGTCAAATTCTATTGACAAGTGTTACAATAGGACGAAATTGATTGTGGTTGAAAAAAAGAAAAAAAACAGGAGATAGTTGTGGACAAATTCGAATTTGCAATTTTGTCTTTCTTCACTTGTCTTTGTCCCTCAAGTAAGATTCCCAAACTTCATGTTGTCCTATGATAGATATGACCCTTTGTTACAAAATTTATTCTAGGGAAACTTCTTGGGAGGTCCAGTTTTGCGAGAGGGTTTTCCTATCTCTTGCCAAGTTAGTCGTGAAAGACTGGATCATATTTTGCGTTTTGGTTGGCTTGATGAGGTGTTATTCCATCAAGTCTATTGTTACTCTTGTCACTATGTAACAATCTTCTTGCCTCTATTTCATATTCTACTCGACTTATTATATGACTTTCTCATCACTCTTGGTTTTCCCGAGTGCCTCGATAGGAGGCATGTGCCATTTATGTGTTAGGACATGCACCGCTTTGTGAAGTCATGCATAGATGGATAGGGAGTTCTTTGTATATTTTTCATCCTTCTCTTCATCTTGTTGGTGTTGAAAATGTGTTCTCATTGATGTTAAAAGGAGACTATCTGTTGTATGTCTCCATGAGTCAATGAGCCTCTGTGCATGAATATTGTTTATAAGTCTCTATACACGAACATGACTATACAAGAAATAGAGGAATAAAAAAAAACAAATATGGAAGTGTGAACTATGAAATTTGATGAGCCTCTGTGTGTGAATATTAGTTGCTATAGGAGAATTGAAGAATAGAGATATGACAGAGAAGAATAAACGAAGCTGGCAATGTGGAATGTGAAAAGAAAATGGTTACCATTCAATGCTTATTTTGTACAATGCTGAGGAGGTGAAGAGATCTTTTGTAGATAAATCTACGAAAGATCAAATAAATGACGAAGTCAATATATCCCACATTCATTGGGACAACAAATTTCAAAAAATTTATAATGTAAAGGAGTTATTACTTATTTTGAATGAAAGTGAGCAAAAGAACTATGGAACCTTACATAAAAGATTAACTTTTGAAGCAATTAGATTCTAACCGTTCATCTCCAAAAATCAATGGTTAAGATCAAAGATTGAGGTTCAACACTTGGTGGGCCACCTAAGCCATGTCAAGGCCACATGTTCGGTTAGATGAACGCCACATCAAAAGGAGTCCACGTGAGTGATATAACTTGTAACTCTACATATCTCACGTATGGTGCCACATGTCAAGACATGTGTCGATTCCATATCATCTAGTACAAAAGAAGACATCCACATGGAAACCATCTCATCTGTCATATCATCACAAGAGTTATCTAGAAAATTGACTACGTATAAAGATCTCACGGAGATAATGAAGCGGAGGAGTATCGAGATTATATAGGGAAATGTTTGAGGCCCACGGTTGGAACTCACAAATGAAAATCATAGAGCAACGAAGAATCAAAAGTATGTGCAAAGAAATGAAATAATCTTGTGGCCTTGCATACCCACGCCAAAATCTTGGAAAAATGGTTAAGTATCAGAAATATGATGAATGGTCTATGTATCAAGAAATGAGTAAGTATGAATATTGAATCGGATGGATGGACAAAGCCACAAGAATCCTGGAAATTCCATAGTCCTGCAACCCATGACGAAATATTGAAAAATGACCAAGTGTTGAGATATCTCGGAGTAGAGAAAATGAACATATACAAAGATTTTAATTAAAGATGTCCACTTCTATAGTTTCATGAAATATGGCTAAGTGTAGGATGGAAAATGGTTGAACGAACTTGTGATTACAATAAGAGAAGTGATGCACACCCATAGACCCATCGTTCCATAGAGAATAGAAAACTGACTAAGTGTCAAGACTTCGCAGAGATAGTGAGCACGATGGAACATTGTGAAGATGAGAAGAATACGATAAAACACATGGTAATATCTTGAAGAATTGGATAAGTATGAAGAAAAGACTAAGTACCAAGAATGGGAGATTGAATGGCCTAGAGGGTGAGAGATTCAACGGCTTAGGAGGTCGCCACATGTCATAGATTAGATGACCCATAAGGTAAGATATATGATGACTCAAGTGGTCACCATGTGTCATATATAGGAAGTCCCATAAGGAGAGATATCCAACGACCCAGGAGGTAGCCACGTGTCAAAGATCCGATCACCCATAAAATTTCCACGTGTCATAGATTAAACGGTCCAAAATACTCACAGTGAAATGTTTGGAAATGTTTCTAAGTGTGGATGAAAAATGATTGCATTGGAACTTGAGGGAAAGATTTGGAGGTCGTGGAGGTTTGAATAAATGTGGCTTAGATCCACGAACCCATAGTGATACTTATACAAGTTGTCTAATTATTGGCAGAAGAGAGATCGACGATCAAGATCAATTCTAAGATTGATCGAATGGTTGTTGTGCTGTAATGTTCCTGATTTGGCTAGTCTAGGAAACGTTGCTAATGTGTGTGTAGGATCAAAGGTTTACAGCATATAAATGATCATACAAATAATAAACATGACAAAGAACTGCAAATTTCATATTATGATATCTCCGTGGATTAAAAAATGGCCGAATGCAACTGAATAAACTGACAATACTCGACTAGATCAATAGACAAAGGATCTTATCCAGAATACAAATAAGAAATTGCGGCTGAATAAAATAACAACACTCGGCTAGATCAAAAGATAAAAGGATCTTAGCTAGAATACAAATAAGCAACTAAAAGATAATACCCAGAATATGGGAGCACTGTGGAATCAATGAAGAATGATGGAAGACTTGGATGATCTTCCAGGTGACTAGGGTGTGTCTTTCAACACCGAAATTAGCCAAATGGTGTCTTCCTCCTGGAATACATTGAACTATCTCTCATGAGATGTGCCTCTTCTCCTCAATGACAAGTCATAATTTGTATAATGATGAATTAGGTCACTGACCCTTCTTTTATAGCTTTCCAAAACCCTAAATCATGCTGAAACCCTAATTTGCTGTTGATTTCCAAAACCCTAAATCATGCTGAAACCCTAATTCGTTGTTGAATTCCAAAACCCTAAATCACTGCTGAAACCCTAATTCACTGTTGACTTCTATTTTTAGCTCATAATGACTTAAAAGTGCTTTTAACCCTTTTTATCTCAATGTCACTTTCCGAATATAACACTTGTGACTAGAGTGACCTCTAGTAACCCTGTTTACCTCTCTTTGGCCCTGGCTATAGTCTAACAGGGCGGCGGTTTATACCATTAAGCCTCCTCTTTTGGAGCTCCTATTTGGAAAGGGACATTACAATCCTCCCTTCCCGAAATTTCTTGTCCTCAAGAAAATACCAGTCCAGGGTGCTGCAACACCTGCTCATTCTCCCGAGTAGCGTCCTCTACTAGAAGCCCTCTCCATTTGATCAAACACTCTCTGATGACCCTGCTCCTTAGTTTCCGCTCCCAGAACTCCAAAACCTCCTTTGGAACTAACTCCAACTGTCCCTCCTCATCCAACGGGGGAAGCTCCTCTGATGTGTTAATGAATTGTCCCACTACCTTTTTGAGGCAAGACATGTGGAACACATTATGAATCTTGCCCCCCTCTGGAATCTCTAGCTCGTAAGAAACCTCGCCTACTTGGCGCATGATCCTATAAGGACAATGAAATTTGGGCTTGAGCTTCTCGGCCCCACTCTTCTTCAGAGATGACTGCTTGTAGGGTTGGAGTCTCAAGAAAACCAAATCTATGACCTCAAAGATGCGCTCTATCCTGTGCCTGTCCGCACTTATCTTCTGTCAGTTTTGCACTGTCTATAGGTTCTCTTTCAACAACTTGAGAATCTCCTGAGTCTCTATGATCCAATCCTTGGCCTTGGGAGCTATGCTCTCCTCGAAGACCAAGTCTACCAAAGTTGGAGCATCATATCTGTATAATTCTTGGAAGGGTGTCATACCAATGGACATGTGGAAGGTGGTGTTGTAGCAATGTTCTCCTAAATGTAACCACTTTACCCACATTCTCTACTGTCCTCCTATATAGTTCCTCAAATACCATTCAACCCACTTGTTGACAATATCGGTCTGCCCATCTGTTTGAGGGTGATAGCTGGTGCTAGGTGTCAAATCTATCCCCACGAACCGAAACAACTCTCTCCAAAATGTCCCTATGAACCGACTGTTCTTTTCACTGACGATGTTCTTTGGCAACCCATGAAGTCTGAAGTCCTCCCTGAAGAAAATCTCGGCTACTTGAACTGCGCTATACTCTGTCGATATGGCATAGAAGTGAGCAAACTTGGTCAATCTATCGACCACTACATAGATACAGTCCTTACCCTAGACCTTGGGTAGACCGGTGATGAAGTCCATAGATATAGTCTCCCATTTCTACTCTAGAATGGGGAGTGGTTGAAGTAGCCCTACTGGAAGAGCATGCTCTGACTTGTTTTGCTAGCAAGTCACACACTCACTAAGGTGTCTCATAACATCTTGTTTGAGGCCCTTCCATGAGAACCTCTCTCTGATCTGTCTATAGGTTTTGAAAAACCCCTGAGGGCCTGCTAGAGGTGAATCATGAACTACGGTGAGGATATTCTTCTTAAGCCCTGAATCTAGCACCAAGTAGACTCTATCCTTGTAAAATATGACATCGTCAATGACCCTATACTGGTCATCCTATATCTGCCCATCCATCACCTCACAAGCGAACTTGTTCTTGAAATATTCCACTAACAAGTGGGATTTCCAATCTGCTGAAATATCCATCAAAGAACATGCCATAGGTCTCCTCGATAGTGCATCGGCCACAATGTTCTTCTTCCCCTTGACATACTCTATGTCAAATTCAAATTCCTGTACCTTCATCACCCATTTCTGCTGGCACTCACTGAGGTCCTTCTGCTCAAGGAAATACTTCAAACTGTTGTGATCGGTCTTGACCATGAATTTGCTGCCCACCAAATATTGTCTGAACTTGGTCAAGGCATGCATGATTGCCAACATTTCCTTTTCATAAATGGAGTACAACCTCTCAGGTTGACTAAGCTTCCGACTCTCGAATACAATGGGGTGTCCTCCTTGCATCAAAACTGCAACGATCCCTTCGATGGATGAGTCACACTCTAGTACAAATGTCAAGGTGAAGTCTGGTAGTGCCAACACTGGACAAGTGCCCATGACTTCCTTCATGTCATCAAAGGCTTCCTATGATTTCTTGGTCCATATGAAGGCCCCATACTTGGTAAGATCTATCAGCGGTTCTCCAAGCTAAGAAAAACCCCAGACGATCCGCCTGTAATAGCTGCACAGCTCGAAGAAGCTCCTTAATTCTGTCACATTCTTGGGCATCGACTAATCTAGAATGTCCCTAATCTTCTCTTGGTGCACCTGTACCCCCTATGCACTAATGATGTGGCCTAATTAAATAATATCTGTCATACCGAACTCGTGCTTGGACTCTTTGGCATATAATGACTATGTCTCCATGATGCTCAATACCTCATCCAGGTGCCTCATATTCTCTTGTCATGTCTGGCTATAGATCAAGATGTTGTCGAAGAACACCAAGACTGATTTCCTTAACTGATTCCTGAATATATGGTTCATGCAAGACTGGAATGTAGCGAGTGCATTGGTTAGCCCAAATGTCATAACTAGGAACTCGAAGTGTCCGAAATGATATCAAAATGCCATCTTCTCTATGTCCTGCTCTCAAATGATGATATCCAAAGCGTAGATCAATTTTTGAGAAGAAAACTGGCCCATGCAGTTCATCCATCAACTCGTCAATGCGTGGGATAGGGTACCGGTTCTTGATGGTTTTCTTGTTCAAGGCTCGGTAATCAATGCACATCCTCATGGTGCCATATTTCTTCAGAACTAAGACAACTGAAGAAGCAAATGGGCTATTGCTTGGTCATATGTGTCCCATCGCCAACAATTCCTTGATTTCCTTCTCTATATCATCCTTGAACCTCCTAGGATGACGATAGGGGGGGGGTGATCATAGGTTTGGCCCCCTCCTCCAACTCAATGGTGTGCTCAAACCCCCTGTCAGGTGGTCTCCTTGGTGGAATTGCCTCAAAGACCTGCTGATGTCATCCCAATAAATTCTTGATCTTTGTGTGGTATTGTTGTTGACCTTCTGAATCCTTCTGAGTAGTGATCAAGCATTCTGTGACATATGCTACCTCCCCATGTCTAAATATCCTCTCCATCCTCTTGGATGAAATTTTCCTAGGTGCTCCTGTCGACATACCTCTTAGAACAACCTTCTTCCCATCCTGATCTCTGAATCCCATTTCCAAGGTTTGGTAGTTGGTAGTGATTTTTCCCAAGGTAATCATCCACGGAACTCTTAACACCACATCTGTGTCCGATAGGTCAACCACATAAAATGTGTCTCTCACTGTGTATTTTCCCAACTTCATCTCTAAGTTTGGAACTCTGTCTAGACACTCCACTGTGTGGGCATGTGCTATTGCAACATCAAACCCCTCAAACTCCTCTGTCTGAAGTTCCTGTCTCGATACTAGTGAAGTGTCGATGAAGTTGTGGGTGGCCCCACCATCTATCAGGGTAATTTCCCGTTTCCCCTAGATAATCCCTCTGATACAGAGGGTATCATACCTTGGAAAACTAGAAAGGGTCGCTATGACACCTCCCTTTGTTGGTTTACTCCTGTTAGCCTGTTCTGGCGGTTGTGGGACTACTGGAGGATGGGCTTTTGCTGGTGTCAATAGTCTATGGGGAGGCTGCTCCTCTGTTGGTGCTGACTCCTCCTTTGAACTAGTGGATCCACTATCCTTATCCTCCTCCTCACTGTCCACACTGTTTGCAACTACCTCAATATAATGAATCTCTCCCTTGCCCATGCACCTGTGGCCTGGGACCCAAGGATCTATGTAGCTGAAGCAAAGCTTTTTCCTCATAATATCTCACCTAGTCTCATCATCCAACTTCTCCTTGCCCTTCCATTCTCTCTAGAATGGCTTCCTGTCTCGATCCCTCTAGGGCACAAATGGTTTGGAGAAATTTTTAGTCTTTGCCACTGAATCTGCCAGATCTCGAGTGCGAAGGATGGCATCCTGCAAAGTGGGAGGCCCGTATGCCTTCACCCATCCTTTCAAAGGCTCTATGAGTCCTTCTGTGAATAAAATGATTAGCCTGGGGTCTGATATATCTATCACTACCATGGCTACCCGTCGAAACTCTGTGATGAATGCCTTTGCTGTGCCAGTTTATCTCAACTAGGCTAGATCCCTAAAGTGTATCTCGGGATCCTTCCTGTCAAACCTGTCCATGAGCCTATCTGTAAACTCCCTATAGGAGATGATGTGATTGTGACCCAATGTCACCAGTCCATGGTACCACCACTCATGTGCCTCACCCTCCAAGTGTAGGGTTGCAAAACTGATGGCCTCTGTCTCAGTCATCTGGTTGAGCTTGTAATACATGTCTATCTTTTATACCCAAGCTCTGGTGGTGTATTTGGACGATCCTTCGAAAGAAGGGATGGTGATTTTCCCAACTTTTTGGATGAAATCGAGGTTATGCTCCTGTTGCTGTTGTGGTCCTCCCCTCTGCAGCTCTTTGGGGCGGTAACTGAGTCTGAGTCCACAATACTCGACTAGGGTCATGTTCTGATGGAAGTCATGACCCAATGCTGTGTACTCCCTCCTATACTCTGCAATGTTGTCAGCATGAGTGGGTGGCCTCTGTGGTATCAGTGGCGGTGCTTCTACTGGGGGTGCCCTCTGGAAACTGGGAAACAAGGGTCTAGGAATCCTACTCACAGAGGTGTATGTGCGAGAGGGTGACTGGGGTCTACTGCCTGCTCTCGAGTTCCCCTGTGTTGCATGCAGGACTTGTGTATCTAGGGTGCCCACTCTAGCCAATCTATCAACCATCTGTGCCAAGGACCAAGACATGGTCCATTGACTAGCTAACATATCGTTGATAACCTACATGTGAAAGCTTCCTATGGATCTACGGGGGCCTTTCCACTGCCCTCTGGTCGTTCATATCTATCTCCTAGCATCCTCTCTACCTCACGCTCAGCCTCACACTCTGCCCTTCTCTCTACTTCTTTGTGTTCCTCTTTCTCTTCCTCCAAGCTAGGAGGAAAAGGGGGAAAATCGGGCCTATGCCTTCTTTCCTGATGCCTGTTGTAAGTGACACATTCGTCACCTACATGTTCATGGCCCTCTGGGTCTTCTGCTGCACTCATTGTCTTTAGTCACAGGTTGGCATGACTAAAGCTCTGATACCACTGTAATGTTCTTGACTTGGCTAGTCTAGGAAACACTTCTAATGTGTGTGTAGTATCAAAGGTTTACAAGATATAAATGATCATACAAATAATAAACGTGACAAAGAACTACAAAGTTTGTATTATGATATCTCTGTGGATTACAAAATGGTCGAATGTGGCTGAATAAACTGACAATACTCGACTAGATCAATAGACAAAGGATCATATCCGGAATACAAATAATAAACTACGGCTGAATAAAATAACAACACTCGGCTAGATCAAAAGACAAAAGGATCTTAGCTAGAATAAAAACAAGCAACTAAAAGATAATACATGGAATATGGGAGAACTGCGGAATCAATGAAGAATGATGGAAGACCTGGATGATATTCTCAATGACTAGGGTGTGTCTTTCAACACCAAAATCATCCAACTTCTGTCTTCCTCCTGGAATACACTGAACTATCTCTCATGAGCTGCGCCTCTTCTCCTCAATAACAAGTCATAATCTGCATAATGATGAATTAGGTTGCTGACCCTTCTTTTATATCTTTCCAAAACCCTAAATCATGCTGAAACCCTAATTTGTTGTTGATTTCCAAAACCCTAAATCATGTTGAAACCCTAATTCGCTATTAACTTTCAAAACCCTAAATCACTACTGAAACCCTAATTCACTGGTGACTTCTATTTTTAGCTCATAATGACTTAAAAGCGCTTTTAACCCTTTTTAGCTCAATGTCACTTTCCGAATATAACACCTGTGACTGGAGTGACCTCTAGTAACCCTGTTTACCCCTCTTTGGCCCTGGCTATAGTCTAACGGGGCAGTTTATACCATTAAGCCTCCTCTTTTGGAGCTCCTATTTGGAAAGGGACATTACATGTGCATTATGGTTACATTACATATTTTGATGGGTAAAGAACAAATCAATGACCAGGATTAATTCGAGAAGAATATTTGATCATTGCGCATCATGACTGCATATTTTTTTCTTGAACAGAATTAAGAAGACTAATGGTTGAGACCAAATCAAGGACATATTGGACAATTGTTGAGCACTAAGGGTGTGTTGTGCACCAATGAAGAAAATTGATAGATGAGATTGAATCTTGGAATAGATCCGATAGTAGCTATACATCGAGCTTGTTCTTGAATAAATCAAGCACGACAAACAAGGGGTTTTGGACAGGATGATGCAACATGGTTTTGTGGAGATCTAATTCTGACCCCATATTCTTTGGATATGTGGACACATCTTTGGGTGTATCTTTTTATATAAATATCCAATATCTTGTGAAGTTTGAGTGTGTGGTTGTGAAGAGATGTAACAAAGAGACTGATTTCTAAGGGGTGTCATGGATGTGTGAAGAGTGAAGCAAGAAGTGCGTGAAAGGTGAAGAGCTTGGAGGTTCTTAGGAGGGAGAACAAGTGTGCAAGGGTGGCTAGGAGGTGAAAGGTCTAAGGAATCTCTTATTTCATGAAGAATGTAAGACGATGGAGAGTTCTAGAACAATATAGACAGAGCAACATATTAGTGCAAGTGAAGGCTTGAAGAAAATAGTCAATCTAACACTATTGATAGCTTAAGGGGATTGGTGTCTCTTGCAGGTTAGTTCCTACAAATTATGAAACTATGGGTTGGTGCCTACAGGAAGAGATGAGTTGGTTCTCATTCAAGGAGATTGGTGTCTCCTGCAGGTTGGTGCCTACAAATTTTTTTGCTGAGTTGGTGCTCAGTCAAGGAGATTGGTGTCTCCCGTAGGTTGGTACCTACAAGCATTATAACAATAGGTTGGTTCCTACAAATTTTTTATAAAGAAAGTTTTATGGTTTTCTCTCATTTGGGTTTGCACGTTAATATCTATGTACTATGCTATGGTGTTGATTTTTTACATCTGATCATAAAATGTCTAATTAAATTGGTAAAGAGAAAAAGTGGTAAAATCTATTTAACACTGATTCACCTTCCCTCTCAGTATTAGAGTTTATTCCAACAATTGGAATCAGAGCAATATTCCTTCAAGAATAATCTAACCACTGGAAGGTGAATCCTTATAGATCAAATGGATGAACAATCAGGTTTTTCCACAAATAAAGTTTCAAGATTTGATGGATCATATTTTTTTTTTTCAGGAAGAGAAGAATGCAAACCTACTTGATGTCACTTGTGTATGGCGTTTGGAGTGAAGTAGAGAATGGTTACACAACTCCAAAAACTTCACTAGTTGATACAGACAGAAAGAGGCCTAGTAAAAATAATTACAGGGCCAAGAATGCTATTCTTTGCGGTTTGACAAAGTTAGCATATACCAAATTCATGCATTGTACCTCAAAAAAAGAGATGTGGGACAAATTGAATTTTTTTTATGAAGGAGATGACAAGGTCAAGAGAGAAAAGTTACGGATTCATAGAGGACAATTTGACCTTAAGGATGAATGAAGAAGAGAGTATTGCAACCAATATTCTTCGTGTGGATGGGGTTGTGAACTCTATCAAAGGATTAAGATAAGATATATAAAAAAACATCCTTGTGCAAAACGTGCTTATGTCAATTCCCTCAAGATTTAATCCAAATATACATGCTATAGAAGAAATGAAGGACCTAGAGAAGCTGACAATGGAAGAGTTGCATGGAATCCTCACTGCATATGAAATGATGATAGAACAAGATAATCCAACAAGGGCATCAAGAAATGAAGCAACCTTCAAGGCTTCAAAGAAGAAGAAGAAGACAAAAGAATGCAAGACAAGTGATTTCTCGGATAATGAATTGGTTGAGGAAGAAGCCAACTTTGTCAGGAAGCTCAAAAGAAGATACAAAGGTAAGCTTCCCTTCAAATGATTTAGTTGTGGAAAAATATGACACTTTTCCCATAATTTCCCTTATGCAAAAAATGGAAATAACAATGTGAAAGAAGATTCTAGTTTCAATAAGTACAATGAAGGGAAGACTGAAAAGAAGAAAAAGTTCCACAAAAAAAAGAGGAATCTATATAATAATGAAGACAAAAACTCTTTTGATGGTAGTGACAATGAAACAAATGAAATTATCTCTATGGGTCTAGAAACACAAACAGATGGAAACACCATTTCAACATAAGAAGACAATCTCGACAAGGAGGTAGAAGTAGACTTTGAAGCATAATTATTTAGTGCCATAAAAGAAATAGAAAGACTCGAAGAAAGGTATAGAAAGCAGAAAAAGGAACTGAAAAAAATATAAAGAGAAGGAGTATGATGTTGAAGAAATAGAAAAGACAGTAATTACCCTAAAAGTACAAATAAAATACAGATAGAAAATTGAAGAAGTTTTAAAATCCCAACTAAAAGAGAGAGAAAATATTTGCAGTAGTCTAGAATCTGAAATAGTCTACCCCAGAAGGGAGTTGGAAAGATCATATACCAACACAAAGTATGAGAAGAGCTCCACAACCTTGAATGAAATACTAAATAATCAAAGATCACCATTTGACAAAACCGGTCTTGGCAACAATAAAGGAAAGGAAACTGCTAATGAAGAAACCTCAACCTCTTCAAAACAGTCAAATGAAGTAAGAACCAAGAAGCACACTGATTCACTCAGAAGCTTTATCAAAGTTGAAGACAACATGAAGGAGGAACTATATGTTCCACATAATACAAATTCCCCTCACAAGGATGGAATCTGGAACACTGTCCTATCAAGATGGAATCACACAACGAGGTATCAAAACTCTTTCTTTGGCTATTTCTATTTCTTTGGCTATAATGGATTTTGTCATAAAGCAATAAATTTTAGAGAAAATGTAAGAAGAGACCCTATAAGGAACAACAACAAAGATACCCATGGATACTCGAGAAGAAGTTATAATTATTTTTCCCCTTTGTTGAACTATAACATCATATGTTATAACTACAAAATGTTTGGGCATATAACAAAATTATGCATAAGTAACTTCAAGAAAATTTAGGGAAAGGAAGGCCCAAAAATCATGAAAATAAACCAGGAACAAAGCAAAGATAAATCCGCGTTCGTGAAAGAAACACTTCATGCTTAAACGAGTAAAGATAAGTGGGTTGTTGACAGTCATTTCTCTAGTCACATGACATGATATAGAACAAATTTTATCATCCTAAAGAAAAATGAGGGCAATGCTACCTTTGGAGACAATGGTAGATAAAAAATAATTCCAAAAGGCACTCTCGATCTTGACAATCAAAGAGATAAAGTTGAAAAGGTTATGTTTGTTGAAAACTTGAAACATAATCTTATTAATGTAAGGCAGATGTGTGACCAAGGACATACTCTTACCTTTGACTCTTGATAATGTGAGATCAATTTTTTTTTTTTAGGAAAGTTGGTTGCAAAAGAAATCAGGATGCCAAACAATGTATACATTATAGATAAAATGAATGGAGAAAAATGCTTCATGGGGTAGATAGATGAAAGTTAGAAGTGGTGTTACACATCAAAATTACTCAACTAGATAAGTGTCGCATGTTCCTCTCAATTTTCGTAAGTGTCACATCTTCCTTACAACTTTCGCAAGTGTCGCAAGTTGTTCACAAGTGTCGCCAATGATGTTTGAGCGTATTGCCATGCCGACGACACTAAGGAGACACTTAAAACACCTCATATACTTGATTTGGAGAAGAGGAATTGATTAACTGGAGTCAAAGAACTCTTGACACCTGAGAAGAGCTTTCAATCAAAGGTTCTGGGGGTGAGCGCTCCCCTATATCAGTCTAGGGAGCGCTGGTGCTCCCCTATAAGGCTTCACGGAGCGTTATAATTCTCCCCTACCCCATCTGAAGGAGAGCTATCCACCTTTGGAGCACTGGCGCTTCCCTCAAGCTTCCTAGGGAGCGCTACAGTGCTCTGATGCCCCTTTTGAAGGAGCACTGCCTAATCTGAGGCAGTAGTTGGCCCGTTGAGGAGAATAAGGGGAGGGTCTTTCAAGATCAGAAGGCAGTTGCATTCAAATTCTTGGTTTCATCAGGAGATCCCTAATCTAAGGAGAAGGTTCCTCAACTTGTTCTAAAGATAAATCAAGAGGTTAAGCTCCTCTTAACCTATATAAACAAGATCTATGATGGTGAAAAGGAGGAAGAATTGCTAGTATGAAACCTATAATCTCATAGGAAACACACAGTCAGTCAAAGGAGAGTGATCAGTGAAGCTGCTGTTACCCAGGTTGTGGATATTTCGAGCAAGGGTTAGATGAAGGGGACTTGACGAAGCTGTCGCATTCACATCTACGATTGTAAGTACTGCTGTCGTTATTCTCATTAATATGAAACGCTTGGCCTGTTTCTTTCTAGTTCGTGTCTGATGTTACATGAACTTATCATTGATAGATAGATCTGTTTTCAAGCTAATATCAATAGAGTAGGAAGTGGTCGTATCTTGTTTGTCTACAGAGCTCAGAGAGGAGCAAAGGATCGGAGTGCAAATCAGAGCGTGCAGGGACAAACGTCGATAAAGAGGTACTTTTGTTATCCTTCCTTCTCATGTGTTAGTTTATATAGATTTGAAAGGAAGTCAGTGTCCACGTTAAGCATTTTCTGTCTTAGAGTTAAGGTCAAGCTCTTTGAGGTAATCCACCTGTCCGTAGGGAGATTTTCCTACAACAGAAACTGGCGACTCCACTAGGGAGATAGCCTCAAATCAAAATTTCTTGTTTTGATTTCCCCTCATTGACCTTGTTCTACCCCTTGATTGTTTCAGACCTGGTTCACTCCTCTTTTGATTGGTTTCATGAGCTAATTGGCTCCCTAACCCATCATACTCAGCCTAATTGTCGAGATTGAATTGCAATTTTTGGAATTTTTGACATTTTTTGGGAGTTTTTGAACCTGGCGCCCCTGTCCTTGTGTTAACAGAGTGCCAACGCTCCCTCATAGCCTTATACAGAGCGCTATAACGCTCCTTGCCTTTGGCAATAGAGCGCCAACCCTCCTTTGGCCAATAAACCTTCCAGAATTGCTTCTTCTGGGTTTTGCCTCTGTGTCTCTCCTGCTAGGTAACCCTGTGAGTCAATGCTTCTTCCCTTCCAGCCTTGATATCTGTATTTTTGAAGAATGAACATCTTACTATTTGGATTTTGTAGCCTTCTTCACTATTGTTATTGAGTTTTTCTGTTGTTTGGAGTCTGAAACCCATGCATTGTCTTTCTCTCTGTTTAACTGAGTAAAAACCCTGGTGAAGGTCATCAAAGGCCTACATATCTCTTCATCTTGATTTTAGTAAAGATCATTGTTCTTCAACTTTTTCTTTTGGGTGTGAAGTTTGTTTTCTCTTTGATTGTTTCTTTTCTTTCGCTTTTCGTTTTCATTGCAACGAGAGGGTGTATTGTTTGTATGACTTTTTCTTGTGCTGGTTTGATTTTCATTCGTCCAAGAAGGTAATTGGCAAGACAAGCATTGTGTTGAATTGATCATTATTCATATACAAACAATGAAAAAACATCTTCATGATTGATTGTGCATATTAGAAGGTATCTCAAAAGTTTTAGCATCACATTAGGATTTGATTGAGAAAAAGAATTGTTTGAGGACTTTCCTTATTTGTGCTTGTTAGTGAAAAGAACTCTCTCTCTCTCCCTTAGATAGATGTTCATCGAAAAGAAATGAATGCTTATCATCTCTGATGCATTTTTGGGACTGAGTCATAATTCCATTCGTTTCACTTCTATGCACCCCTTTTTGAGTAAAGAACAACTATAAAAATCAACGCTAATTAAAAATTATCTAGAAAATTTTCTTTTCTAGGATCCTCCACCAACAGTAGAATAGGCTTAGTACTTTGGATTAGGCTGTGAGCATAACTCTCCAGAGTTTTCCAAAACAAATAGTAGCATCTTGAGTTAGCGAGAGTCAAATCCAATCATCGTATAAGTCTGCCTGGGATCCCCCTCTCACACAGGGGTTACGCACGAGGTCGCATTCGGGTGAGCTACGGGGACTAAACCTCCGTGGTTTAACTGATTGTGGTGGTCAGATCGTATTATGGGGGTCACTTCAAGGTAAATCCACAATTACTGCGTAGAAGCCTTTTAGTTGATTTCGGGCTCGATACCCTGTCCGTACATTTGGATCAGACTGTCGATTGTTCCTGCCCAGGGGCTGACTGCGAATTGGTAACCTTAGTGGCCATAATATTTAGGGTCTTACACAAGGTGATGGTGACGAGAAGTCTCACTGTACCTGGAGCAGACATTGGTCAAACTCACTCGGGCTCCTTGGAGGGTAA
>ML809872.1:142815-156434 GCA_009831015.1 Picea engelmannii
CAGACATTGGTCAAACTCACTCGGGCTCCTTGGAGGGTAAATCCACAATTACTGCGTGGAAGCTTGCACCAAGGCATAAGTCCGTTAAGCAAGTCGCCATTGTAACTGTTCCACCCTATCCCCGCCCCTTCTGGACTTGATCACGTGATGTTGGATTTCATCACCAACTAGTACGGTCATCAAAAGAAGGTCCTATTTTCTTGGTTGTGATTCTTAGATTCTATTAGCGTATGCTATTTCTTTTACTTAGTGGACCTTAGGTCGAGTCAGTGTTAATGGCATCGAATCCTGGGAGTACCAATGGAGGAACCCCTTCTTCTGGGGAACCTTATACCTTTCCTTCATTTGGAAACTTTGGTCCTCCATATGTTGCCACACTGAGTCTTCCAGGACTCACTATTGGATTACCAGTTTGGTTGTTCCCCACTCCGGTGATCCCAAATCCGCCCAATGTTTCAGTTGCACCTAATACTTTGGAAGTCAATAGACCACCCACACATCAACCTCACGTCAAATTTTTGCCTTCTTCGCCCATCAAGTCTCCTTCCATTTCTCCTTCTTTGCCTAGTGAAAGCTCTAAAGCAAGTAGCTAGGTTGATCAGAAGAAGAAGAAACGGAAAGAGAAGAAGAAGAAGAACCCGAAAAGGACCAAGGCCCCAACAACATCAGATGTTGTCTCTAAGAAACTAGTTACTGTTAATAGTATTGGGAGTGTTGATGAGATCAACAAGATTAAAAGGAAGAGTCCAAAACCCAAATTCCCTTGTAGCCTTTGTAAGGGTGACCATTTTTTGAGGGATTTCCCTGATCTTACCCAGGTCTTAGAAATGTGGTCCTCTACGTCATCGGCCTCTGTCGGTCTTGTCGATGATACCCCGTCAACTAGTGACATTTAGGTTGGTGAGAAGAAGAAAACTTTCAAGTTCCCTTGCATGTTATGTAAAGGTAATCATTACTCTCACCTTTTTCCTCGCATGGACAAGGCTTCTTCTCTTTTGGAAAAACTTCAACTTCCAAAAGGTTATCGTAAGCTTTCCTCCGACTCGTCGTTGGTTGATGGACTGGTCAATCCGGTTCCATCCCCGATCAGTCTGGTTGATCAGGTGGTCAATCTAGTTTCCTCCTCGATTGAACCACGAACCCAAGTAGCTGATCCAGTTCCATCATGGATCAACCCCACTCTTCATCAAAAGAGTGACACCAAAGCGGTCGATCCAATTCCACCCATCGACCCCATTCTTCCCTTGGAGAATGAAACTCGAGTGGTCGATTCGGTTCTGCCATTGGTCGATCCCACTCCTCCTTTGATGAGTTCCAAAGTGACTGATCCAATCCCTTCTTCGGTCAGTCCCACTCTTCCTCTGAAGAGTGCCAAAGTGGTCGATCCAATTTCACCATCGGTCGATCCCATTCCTCCCTTGAGGAATGTTAAAGTGATTGATCCAGTCCCTTCCTCGGCCAGTCCCACTCTTCCTCTGAAGAGTGTTAAAATGGTCTATCCAAGTCCACCATTGGTTGATTCGATCCAATCAACGATCGATCCTACTCTCCTTCTAGAGAGTAAACCCGATACTACCCATGTTTTTCTCGTTAATAAAGACTCTACTGTACCGGGGGGCATTCCTCCTTCTCCTACAAAACCCCCTCCAAGTAATGAGGCCATCCTTTTTGATTGGGGTGTGCTAACTGGACCTCGTCTTCCCTCTCACATTCCTTTCCATATTACAGTACAGGTTCGTGGTCAGGATGTCCCTCAAACGCTGATAGATGAAGGGGCGTTCGTTAGTATTTTGTCTTCTATTGCTTGGTATGCTTTGGGTTTTCCGCAGCTTGCACCAATTACACAGAATCTGTTAGCTTTTAACAGAGGAACTAGTCAACCTTTAGGGATCCTTCCTCAGTTTTCTATAACTTTGGGAGAGAAAACTATCTTTATCGATGTCATGGTAGTCCGAGACCCCTTAGATTTCTCTTTACTCCTTGGGCGGGATTATGTCTATGCTATGAAATCTATTGTATCCACCCTTTTCCATGTGATATCTTTCCCTCACGATGAAAGAATTGTGACTATTGATCAACTTTCATTCATTGGCCCCCACTGGGTTACCTCCCTAAGTGGTTCTTATATGCAGACAGTATCACCCTTGCCGCATGTCAATTATGTGGCGTTGTCTCCCATGACCTCAACTTCTGATGATTTGGATCCGGTAGTTGACATGGTTATCTCTTTAGTAGGGTTATTGGAGCTTGATATCCTTACCCCTGTCATGACCCTCGACATGTGTTCCTTCCAGAGTGATTGTCTTCCATCCGACGAAGATCTATTGGAATCCATGACCAAGTTTTGTCCCTTGACATGGTATCCTTCCAAAACATTATCCTCTCAGAAGCCATGATCAAGAAGCAACCACGAGCATAGTTTCTCTTCTTTGTGGCATGCTCGTTAAAAAATGAAACAGAGGCCACTATATTTCATGCTGGGGGCATGTCAAGAGCATAGTTTCTCTTCTTTGTGGCAAGCTTGTTAAAAAATGAAACAGAGGCCACTAGCTTTCATGCTGGGGGCATATCACAAGCATAGTTTCTCTTCTCTGTGGCAAGCTCGTTAAAAAATGAAACAGAGGATTTAAGCATAGTTTTCCTCTATGTAGCAAGCTCGTTAAAAAATGAAACAATCACCTCTCTTGAACCTTCATTTCATCCACCTGTATCCTTTTTCTCCATCTAGCACAGAAATTGGTGACAACCTCAAAGTCGGTGAATGAATTGAAGCTTGGGGGGCATGTCTCCAGCCTTTGATGATAATTCTGGAGCTAAGCCACCAGCTTTCAAGCTGGGGGCATACCGAGCTTAGTCTTTGTTCTTTCTCATGCTCATAAATACATGAGAATGCAACCGGGTAGACCTTTATCTCTTTTTCGGACTCGTACAGATACACGAACACATGAAAAAGGAACCCCCCTGGAGTCTACTTTAAACCCTTTTTAGACTCTCTAAATATGAAAAGATTGTTGAGTGACCTTGCTTCCTTTCACACTCGTTAAAAGGTCAGAAAGGGTGTCTTTCAAGCGATAGTTTACCCTTTTTTCGGTCTCGTTAGACTACTGTACGAAAAAGGAACTGAGAGAGTTCTCTTTCAAGTGTTTTTCCAAACTCTATAATCTCGAAAAACCTTCGAGTTTTCTGTCTTTGGATTCGTTAAAACACACATCGACAGACCCATATGGGACCGATCCCTTACTTCTTCCGGTTCGTTAAACAAAGGAAGAGGAACTTACCGAAGGTGAGTTATATCGAGTATGTGTTATCCTCCTCGAGCTCATTAAATCAAAAAGAGGTACTCATCTATATAGATGGGGGAAAAATTGAAAGGAGCAAGCCAAGCAGTCTCTTGAGAACATCATCCAACACTTCTTAGAGTCGCCCTTGAACACGACACTTTGTCATATGCATGCATCATAATCCACTGAACCTCTACATTGAACCAATCCTTTGAGTCCCTTTCACTCCTTTGGGTCACCCGACGCAAGTCACAATATCCACTGCATAGTTTTGGTCCATATCACGTTTTTGCTGTTGTGCCTCAGTGTTCAAGGGAAGTATCCGCCTCGATAGTCAACCATCCCAAATATCTTTCCTCAAAACCTGTGTCCGTCCATGTTTATTTGATCTGCCAATTACGTCTCCATGTTCGTTTCGTGTCATTGATGGGGGATACATCAAGGCCCTCCCTCGAAGAGTCTATTCCCGTCGACTTCAACACATTATCCGGGAATTAGACTTAGAAACCAGTTATTACTTTGGGACCTGCATGCCTCAATGGCAGGCCTCCTCACGTTCGACAGTAGGTTTACATCATTGACCTCTGATCGGATGATTCCATGGATGTTCGACCTCATCTCATCTATTCACATTCGCTGGAATGTACTAGGGTACCTTGGGAATCATCGACATTAATGGTGATCTCCCTCGCATTTGTTAACAATTCACACTATTAACCGGTAATCAAGTGGCTTCTGCCATGTTCAACGTCAGGACATAAATTCACATGGTTAGAATCATACCACGTTGGGATTGGTAAAAAGACCCTGGGTTGAGTAATCACTTTGATATATGCTTTGCCCAGGTTGCAAAGGAGTTTCTATTGGACAAACAACAAATACACTGTTACATAGATCCACTTTGTATTGGTCGTGGCTATGTCTTGTCATCTCGTAGAGCACTATGTATTCTTCATGGCTACGGTCAGTCCGAGTCATCAAAGTATAGATCCACATTGTATCTTCGGTGGCTATACCTTTTTATCAATACAATTATGGATCCGCAGTGTATTTTATGGCAGCCATATCTTGCAAGTCTTGATCACCCAAGCATAGGTATGCCTGCCTTGGGTTTTGAAATATGTCATGATATTTGTTGGATGTTTGTGTGCAGCTTCCATCAGGTTCTCCGAGTCTATACCCTTGCTTGAACGTCTACAAAGAATTTTAGTTATCAGTTCACATCTTCTAGCTTCATACTTTGGGGGGCATTCTGTTACACGTCAAAATTACTCAACTGGATAAGTGTCGCATGTTCCTCTCAATTGTCGTAAGTGTCACATCTTCCTTACAACTTTTGCAAGTGTCACAAGTTGTTCACAAGTGTCGCCAATGATGTTCTAGCATACTGCCATGCCGACGACACTAAGAAGACACTTAAAACACCTCATATACTTGATTTGGAGAAGAGGAATTGATTAACTTGAGTGAAATAACTCTTGACACCTGAGAAGAGCTTTCAATCAAAGGTTCTGGGGGTGAGCGCTCCCTTATATCAGTCTAGGGAGAGCTGGCGCTCCCCTATAAGGCTTCAAGGAGCATTATAACGCTCCCTTGCCCCCTCTGAAGGAGCGTTATCCACCTTTGGAGTGCTGGCACTTCCATCAAGATTCCTAGGGAGCGCTACAACACTCTGATGCCCCTTTTGAAGGAGCGCTGCCTAATCTGAGGCAGTAGTTGGCCCATTGAGGAGAATAAGGGGAGGGTATTTCAATATTAGAAGGCAGTTGCATTCGAATTCTTGGTTTCATCAAGAGATCCATGATCTAAGGAGAAGGTTCCTCAACTTGTTCTAAAGATAACTCAAGAGGTTAAGCTCCTATTAACCTATATAAACAAGCTCTATGATGGTGAAAAGGAGGAAGAATTGCTAGTATGAAACCTATGATCTCATAGGAAACACATAGTCAGTCAAAGGAGAGTGATCAATGAAGCTGCTGTTACCTAGGTTGTGGATCTTTCGAGCAAGGGTTAGACGAAGGGGACTTGACGAAGATGTCACATTCACATATACGATTGTAAGTACTGTTGTCGTTATTATCATTAATATGACATGCTTGGCCTGTTTCTTTCTAGTTCGTGTTTGATGTTACATGAACTTATCATTGATAGATAGATCTATTTTCAAGATAATATCAATAGAGTAGGAAGTGGTCGTATCTTGTTTGTCTACAGAGCTCAGTGAGGAGAAAAGGATAGGAGTGCAACTCGGAGCGTGCAGGGAAAAACGTCGATAAAGAGGTACTTCTGTTATCCTTCCTTCTCATGTGTTAGTTTAGATAGATTTGAAAGGAAGTCAGTGTCCACGTTAAGCATTTTTTGTCTTAGAGTTAAGGTCAAGCTCTTTGAGGTAATCCACCTACCCGCAGGGAGATAGGTCATATGGACTTTGACAACTTGGTAAAAATCAATACCAATCAAGCATTAAGAGATATGCCAAATCTAAAAAAACCCACAAGTACTATTTGCAAACAATGTCAGCATGGAAAAAAATCAAGGATGAAATTTAAGACAAATGAATATGAAACATCCAATCCATTGAAACTTGTTCATACATATATCTATGGACCATCAAGAACAAAAGTCCTACAAGGAGAAAGTTATTTTATGTTTCTCATTGATGATTATACAAGAATGACTTGGGTTTCCTTTCTCAAAAATAAATCTAAGGAATTCGAAAAATTCAAAGCATTCAAAGCTTTAGTTGAGAATGAGACTGATATGAAAAAAAAATGCTTAAGATCAAATAATGGACGTGATTTCACATCCAATGAATTTGAAGAATTCTGTGAGATCCATGGAATAATAAGACAATATTCAATTGCAAGAATCCCTCAAAAAAATGGAGTAGTTGAAAGGAAAAACAAACATGTACAAGAAATCACCAGGATGATATTAAATGAAGCAAAACTCTCAGATAGATTTTGGAGAGAATTTTTTTACACTGTTGTATACATTCTAAATAGAGGGAAAATTAGAGTTAATTGTGACAAGACCCCCTATGAATTATGGAAAGGTTGACCGACATCTATCAAATACTTAAGAATCTTTGGAAGCAAGTGTTACATTAAACAAGATGATGAGGATATAGGAAAGTTTGACTCAAGATAACATGAAGGAATTTTTCTTGGATATTCTTCAAGGAACAAAGCCTATAGATGTTACAACAAAAGACTGCAGAAAATTATTGATAGTGTTAATGTAAGAATAGATGAAGAACTACCACACAAGAATAATCTGGATGTAGAAGAAATGAATTACAACAAAGAATAAGAAGAAACATATGATGAAGAAGAAGAACCAAAAATTCCAAAAGAAGAAGAAGAAGAAGAAGAAGAAGAAACATAATGCTAAGATACAAAAACTCCATCCAGATATGCACAGAAAAATCATCTAGAAAAATTAATTCTTGGTGATAAAAATGCTAAGACTCAGACTAGGAGAAAAATGGAAAACAGTTCTAAGCAGATGAATCTCTCTTTAATATCCAAAGTAGAACTTAAATTCTTTGTAGAACCTCGTAATGATCCACATTGGGTGAAGGCTATGGAAGAAGAGTTAAATCAAATTGAGAAAAATGAAACATGGAAACTTGTCCCAAGACCTAAAGATAAAAATGTGATTGCTACAAAGTGGATATTGAAGATTAAGTTGAATGAAGATGGAAAAGTAGTAAGAAATAAATCAAGAATGGTTTGTAAAGGGTATGCTCAAGTGGGAGGAATTGACTTTGAAGAAACATTTGGATCTGTTGCAAGGATGTAATTCATTAGAATGTTTTTGGAATTTGCAAGCTTCAAGAATTTTAAAGTGTATCAAATGGATGTCAAGCTAGCATTTCTGAATGGAGATTTAGAGGAAGAAGTGTACATAGAACATCCTGAAGGATTCCTATTGTCAAAAGATGAAGAATATGTTTGCATATTGAATAAATCACTTTATGGATTAAAGCAAGCCTCCAGAGCATGGTATTCAAGACTTAACAAGTACTTGCAACAACAAGGATTCAAAAGAGGAACAATAGGTAACAATCTTTACATCAAAATAGATAATGCACACATGTTGATCATTGTAGTTTATGTGGATGATATTATTTTTGGAAGTAATATTGATGAAATGAGCCAAATGTTTGTAGAATAAATGAAAAAGGAATTTGAGATGTCCATGCTTGGAGAATTATCATTCTTTTTGGGATTAAATATTACTCAAACAAGAAAGACATATTCATTTCTCAGATGATGTTCAAGAAGTTTGAAATGGAAGATTGTAAACCATTTAGCACACCCATGGTTATTGGTTGTAAGCTAAGCAAGGAAGATCAATCCAAGGAAATTGATCAAACCCTGTACAAATCAATGATATGCATCCTACTTTATGTGATGGATTCAAGGATAGAATAATGCATGAAGTAGGGTTAGTTGGAAGATTTCAAGTTGCACCTAAGGAAACACATGTACATGAAGTCAAACGAATATTCATATATTTGAAAGGCACATTGGACTTTGGTCTATGGTATCCCACAGGCAAAGTATTCACTCTGACAACTTACATAGATGCACTAGTGGTGAAACATTCTTTCTGGGCAATAACTTGGTGTTGTGGTTCAACAAGAAGAAATCAACAATTTATCTATCCAAAACAGAAGCATAATACATTGCAACAACATCATGTTGTACACAGGTCCTTTGGATGAAACACACATTGAAAGACATTCAGGTAGAATATGATCAACCCATGTCAATTTTATGTGACAATACAATTGTAATAAAAATATCTAGGAATCCCATCATGCATTCAAAAACAAAACATATTCCAATCAAGTTTCACTTCCTCAGAAAGCAAGTCACATAACAAAATGTCAAACTAGATTATATTGGCACAAAAGAATGAATTGCAGATATATTTACAAAACCTCTTCCTAGAGAAGTAATATTTGAGTATCATAGACAAATATTGGGGGTATTCATTATGACCTCCAACCACTAAAGCACTACATTAAGAGAATCAACTCAGGGGGAGCTACAGAAAGAGAGACGAGCACATGATCAAGGGGAGAAATATAAAATATTTCTTGCTATAAAGAAGAATATCCCCTTGCCATTGATGTCAAAGGGGGAGAGTACAAAGAAAAGGGGAAATTAGCAGAAAACGAAGATTTGCAGGAAGCAATCAACTTAGATGAGAACACAATAATGAGATCTATGGTTGCATATACTAGAAGAGTTTAGTTCCGGATTGTGTTTTCATCAATGACAAGGGGGAGTTGATTGAAAATGTGTTGTGATTGATGTCAAAAGGAGACTGTTTTTTGTATGTCTCCATGTGTCAACGAGCCTCTGTGAGTGAAGATTATGGATAAGTCTCTGTACGCGAACATGGCTATGTAAGAAATCAAGGAATAATAATAGACAAATCTTGTAGTGCGAACTCCAAAAGTCGATGAGACTTTGTGCATGAAGATTACTTGCTATACGATAAATCGAAGAATAGAGATATGATAGAGAAGAGTAAATGAAGCTGGTAGTGTAGACTATGAAAAGAGAATGGTCATGATTCAATGCTTATTATGTACAAATACAAGGAGGAGAAGAGATATTTTGCAGAGAAATCTATAAAAGATCAAAGAAATGACAAAGTTGGTGTATCCCACATTTGTTGGGACAACAAAGTTCAAAAAGTTTATAATTTAAAGGCATTATTACTTATTTTGAATGAAAGTGAGAAGAATAAACATGGAACCTTACATAAAAGATTAAATTTTAAAGCGATTAGATCCTGACCATTCATGTAACACCCATGTTTCCCCCAGCTTGTAATTAATCGTAAAATAGTATTACCATGCTAAGGCATGTGGACGATGTAAATGTATTATTGTTAAATTTCCCATAAATGAATTTTGGGGGGGTGAAGCCTTGGAGTACGAGCCATGATATCTCTAGAGGAAATAAATCAGTTAATGAAGAAAGGACTAGTGGTTGAATCATCAACCACCCCCATGAATGGAAGCATGGTCTAGCTACAGAATGTCAGCCTAAAGTACCATTGAGACCTGCAGACCTGAGCTTCCTTCTGATAGAAGGAACAGGATAGGTCGGAAACCTTCCAAAAGAAGGAAGGTAAGATACATACACATATGAAACAAGAGAAGAGGGAAATAAAGAGAGCACAAGCTCATAAAGGGGATGAGTGTTCCAAAAGGAAGTGTAGAGAACACAACCCGAAGGAATGGAATGCGAGCTTGATGTTGAGGAAGAATCTGATAAACCTCACAGGGTTGCTATGATAGAGGGAGTCTCTTTGAGAGATGGTGAAAATTCCCTAGTGATATCATGGCTTGGCATGGGGGTGGCTAGAGTGCTAAGAATGAATGCCTTTGAGCCTATGATTGGGTGGAAAGGCACACACCCACAATTAGTTAGTTGAATGCAACTTGCAATAGATAAGTATTCTCATACCCTGTGAAATTGAGCTGTAATTATGTAATAAAATTATATATACTGTGAATGACCCAGAAATTTGCATGCTTGTTGAATGGTTATACTGTATCTCTTTATTATTGTTTAAATTGTATATTTAAGCAAGTACGAAATTACCTGATTTGTACATGTAAATGCTTGAAACCTGTGGTGTTTTAAATTAAAATAAGTGGAATGTGAGTTCGTCGAACTTGGGCATAGTTTTCACGGGTTCCCGTCAACACTCCTAGTTTCCCTAAGTCTCTGGGAGGACAACATTTGTTAAGATTAGGAGAGGTAGTGAAGATATGCACGGAGCCTCTAAGAGGCGGGCAGAGACCAAGAACCTCTTAAGTTCTAGAGTTGATGAATGAGTGCAAGGGGTGCGTAGAAGATCCTTCTAAGTGTTAAGTTGAAGAGAAAGAGCGCAAATCTCTTAATCCTTTCAGAGCTAACAGATCTCAAGAAGAGTAACAAGGTTGAAGTATTGAAAGGGAAGGGCCCTTTGTTTGGAATATGAACGAACTAAATATGCTTGGAAGGAGCCATGGTCTATTGTGACCGTTGGATACATAAAAGAGCATGGGAGTTAACCCTTGGAGTCATATAGACTTCACAAGTTTGGCGAATTGAGTGAGTTCGTCATAAGGGAGGTAAAATATCTGAAGTTTCGAAGTTAAATTTGAACCTTATATCCGAGGATGCTCGAGAACCATCCCGACCATCACATCTAGGAGGTAGATGATGGTCAAGTTACCCAAACTACCTATGACTTAAGAATCTGACAGCGAAGATGGATGCAAGATGTTTAACAGGAGGAGAGGCCATCCCAATCATTTGATTGACTCAAATACTCATTGGGATTAATAAATCAAGCACCAGTCCCTCGATTAAATTGATGGTTGGGAATCATTGAGGAACACGAAGATGATATTATCAGACATGCTAGTTCGCGGCCCGCAATCAATCAACATCGTTGATCTCGTTGGTAATGGAAGATAAAAGACTAGGATTAGACTAGAGTTGAGTGAGCACTTCCCATATTACAAAGGTTGGACCCCACAATCACTGTGAACCATCAATCTATGAACAAAGATCGAGGGTGGGGAGTCATTGTGGAGTGCGAATGATCCGTCAGGATTTTTCGAAATGACTATGGTTGAGTTTTTATTTGCATGCATTTATTAACCATTGGGAAACTTAACGAAAGAGCGAGAAAAGAAATGAATTATACAACCATTAACATATTTGCAGATCTGAAATGCAATGAAAAACACAGCAAACCATAATTCACAAGTTTGATAACGGAGTTTGGCACAACTTTGCCTACGTCTCCGGGCCTTTTCTCTATGAGGGAGGCTTCTTTATTTCTTTTCGAAAGATTATTAGTACATATTTACAATGCCGAATGGCTTCCAGACTGATCTGGTCATGTTCGCCCAGATCTCTAGAATCTTGCACAACTTACGGCACCTGAAACGGATGTCCCGAGCTCTCAGAAATCGTCCGACAACATCTCTACCTCAACAGCTTCCTTGCCTCAAACTGGCTTAGACTCGGCTTTGCCTCAGCATATCTGCTCTCCAAAATCGTCCAAAAGCTTCATAAGCTTCCAAAAGCTCACCAAATGGCCTCAACAAGGCCTTGGTTAAATAGTGGGAAAGTTGGTTGTCAATCTCCAACTTCCTCCCAAAAATTAGGCTCTAAAAAAGCCCAATAAACCCCAATTACATTAAAAAGGAGTTAAATTACATTAATTAATTAAAATTGGTTAAATAACCACTTTAAAACTATATAATAGTTTAAATTGGGTTTTTAGCCCCCTTTTAATCGGGCGCGCGCCCCCTTAAGCGGTCACATGGAGGCCTTGTGGCCACACGCTAGCCCCTTGGGCTACGCGGGCCACCCCTCTCATCTCTCGGTCGCATGGCATATTCCATAGGGCCATGGGCTAAACATATAACCGCCTGTATTAAATCATAACCGCGATAACTCCCGTGGTAACTGCCGTAACCATGGTAACTGTGTTTTGAACCACGCATAGTTTTAAAACCTCCGACTCCACAAACATATACATGGTCACATAACGCATAACACATGACTGCGGGTCGGGGCCTAGCCCCAGCCCGACACCCCCACCTTTTAAACAATACACAATGTTAAATATTGTTAAACCCATTTCCATAACAAGACACAATGTATGGTGTAACGGTTACGACGAACTTGTTAAGACTCTGTCGGTGGGGGAGGTCCGGGGTTCGAATCCCCCGGGCCCCAAAATATTTTTGAAATAGCCCTTATTGGCTAAACCCGGGGTGCCACGTGGCAGCCTCTGATTGGGCCACGTGGCACCTTACCATTCGCCCAAATGATGCCACGTGTCGATCGATGATTCGTCCACGTCACCTGCTACGTCAGCGCGCCGTACTGCCACGTCATCTGCCACGTAAGCCTTCTGTACGCCCAGTCACACGCCACGTCAACCTGCCACGTCAGCTGCTAACGTCACCCTGCCACATGTCACCCTTTTAGTGGTGACACATGTCACTTCAAGATTGGTCCAACTGCACGCTAAAAACGCCAAATCTGCCTGACACGTGTCGCCTTCCGGTGCTGCCACGTGTCCTGTACGGAACCTGCCACGTGTCGTCGTACGGACCTGCCATGTGTCGTCATACGGACCTGCCACGTGTCATCCCCTGGTGCTACCACATGTCACCTGTATGGACATGCCACGTGTACCTGTATGGACTGACACGTGTCCTGTACAGACTGTACGGACAGGTACAGTCAGCATCCCAAAATTTTGCCTGTTTGGCTCGGCGGACAGAATGCGATAAATTCTTCATACAGACTCCGTTTGACATAAAAATTATACCACCAGAATCAGGAAGACGATCCAGACACAATGGTGTTGGTTTCGTTGGATTCTGAGCACTTTCATTTTTGAGCATTTTTCATGCCCTGACAGCCTTCTGAATCCGATTTCAGATCACACCTCCCAACAATAAGACCTTTTGGTCCCCAAAAGGTTACTGACCACTCGACAAGCTCGGGATAGGCCACCCATCTTGCTCTTCATCTCTGAAAGATGATTACATCAAGGGAAGCAAAACACAATGAAGTTGAGACATCCACTTCTGGCAGAACCAAGTGACTGCTTTCTTTCCTTCACGGTGTTCTTCTTGCTTTGCTGGTAATCCGTCCTCCTTCGTGGGTGCATGCGAAATCCTCTTTCCCTTCTTTGGATGAAGCTCCAGATTAAGATTCCAACAACTAGCCTCTTGATGTCCACTCTTGTTACAAAACGTACAACGAGTCTTTGGCATCCATACCTGCTTAACCTTCTCCTTCTTCCGTTGTGGACTTGAGCCTTTACGTCGTGTTTCCTTCCTGGAAGATATAGGTTTCCTGTACAAAGTTTGTCTCTTCCAACACTTGGAAACACAATGCTTAGGTGAATGACAATAAGCACATGGATAAAGTTTCCACAAGTTCCGGTTTACTTGATTATGCTTGTTATAATCAAAAGGAGAATTAACAAAAACATGACCATTATACCTTCCATGCTGATCTTCTCTTTTCTTTGGAGACGACTTGCATTCACTACCATAGTCCTGAAGTGATGCACCATTTCCCTTTGTGAAGTGTTCCTGCAATGTCTTAAGTTGGCCATTTGAAGCTTGACTTGCTTCCGAAGATTTTGAACCTTTCTTGGAAGACTCTCCAAGGTCCCCTCTTTCATATCCCAATCCTAAGTATCGAGGCCTTTCCTCAACCTCAATAGGGTTTACAATGCCTTGACCTTGACGTCCAAGGCCCTTTCCTTTTTCATAACCCATCT
>ML809872.1:156484-166760 GCA_009831015.1 Picea engelmannii
GTTCCAAGTAGTCTTCATACAACACCTTCACCATCTCGGCCATGGAAAACACCGAATCTCTGAACTCCTTCTCGTCTTGAGAAAGTCCTCCTGTAGATGCCATTTTCCTCCTTGAGATGTGCTCTTCCCTGGTTAACATGCAATACTCAATTCCAAACGTCAACTAGCTCTGATACCACTTGATCCGTCAGGATTTTTCGAAATGACTATGGTTGAGTTTTTATTTGCATGCATTTATTAACCATTGGGAAACTTAACGAAAGAGCGAGAAAAGAAATGAATTATACAACCATTAACATATTTGCAGATCTGAAATGCAATGAAAAACACAGCAAACCATAATGCACAAGTTTGATAACGGAGTTCGGCACAACTTTGCCTACGTCTCCGGGCCTTTTCTCTGTGAGGGAGGCTTCTTTATTTCTTTTCGAAAGCTTATTAGTACATCTTTACAATGTCGAATGGCTTCCAGACTGATCTGGTCATGTTCTCCCAGATCTCTAGAATCTTGCACAACTTACGGCACCTGAAACGGATGTCCCGAGCTCTCAGCAATCGTCCGACAACATCTCTACCTCAACAGCTTCCTTGCCTCAAACTGGCTTAGACCTAGCTTTGCCTCAGCATCTCTGCTCTCCAAAACCGTCCAAAAGCTTCATAAGCTTCCAAAATCTCACCAAATGGCCTCAACAAGGCCTTGGTTAAATAGTGGGAAAGTTGGTTGTCAATCTCCAACTTCCTCCCAAAAATTAGGCTCTAAAAAAGCCCAATAAACCCCAATTACATTAAAAAAGGAGTTAAATTACATTAATTAATTAAAATTGGTTAAATAACCACTTTAAAACTATATAATAGTTTAAATTGGGCTTTTAGCCCCCTTTTACCTGGGCGCGCGCCCCCTTAAGCGGTCACATGGAGGCCTTGTGGCCACGCGCTAGCCCCTTGGGCTACACGGGCCACCCCTCTCAGCTCTCGGTCGCATGGCATATTCCATAGGGCCATGGGCTATACATATAACCGCCCGTATTAAATCATAACTGTGCTAACTCCCGTGGTAACCGCCGTAACCATGGTAACTGTGTTTTGAACCGCGCATAGTTTTAAAACCTCCGGCTCCACAAACATATACATGGTCACATAACACATAACACATGACCGCGGGTCGGGGCCTAGCCCCGGCTCGACACCCCCGCCTTTTAAACAATACACAATGTTAAATATTTTTAAAACCATTTCCATAACAAGACACAATGTATGGTGTAACGGTTACGACGAACTTGTTAAGACTTTGTCGGTGGGGGAGGTCCGGGGTTCGAATCCCCCGGGCCCCAAAATATTTTTGAAACAACCCTTATTGGCTAAACCCGGGGTGCCACGTGGAAACCGCTGATTGGGCCACGTGGCACCTTACCATTCACCCAAATGATGCCACGTGTCGATCGATGATTCGTCCACGTCACCTGCTACGTCAGCGCGTCGTACTGCCACGTCATCCGCAACGTAAGCCTTCCGTACGCCCAGTCACATGCCACGTCAACCTGCACGTCAGCTGCTGACGTCACCCTACCACATGTCACCCTTTTAGTGGTGACACGTGTCACTTTGGGATTGGTCCAACTGCGCGTCGAAAATGCCAAATTTGCCTGACACATGTCGCCTTCCGGTGCTGCCACGTGTCCTGTACGGAACCTGCCACGTGTCGTCGTACGGACCTGCCACGTGTCATCGTATGGACCTGCCACATGTCATCCCCTGGTTCTGCCACGTGTCACCTGTACATTCGTGCCACGTGTCCATGTACGGACTGACACGTGTCCTGTACGGACTGTACGGACAGGTATAGTCAACATCCCAAAATTTTCCCTGTTTGGCTCGGCGGACAGAATGCGATAAATTCTTCATACGGACTCCGTTTGACATAAAAATTATACCACCGGAATCAGGAAGACGAGCCGGACGCAGTGGTGTTGGTTTTGTCGGATTCCGAGCACTTTCATTTTTGAGCATTTTTGATGCCCTGATAGCCTTCTGAATCCGATTTCGGATCAACGAAGGTGAAATTGGCAGATGCTCTAGTTGATGTCCCACAATTCACCAATGTTGTTGATCTCATTGGGTTGGAAGATCAACAAATTCGGTTAGGATCGAGTTGGGAAAGTACTTTCTAGATTGTGGAGGTTGAGATCTCTGATAAAGAGAACGCACGTTGGGTCCCCGCAATCACTATGAACCTTCAGATCTGAGTGCAAGGGACGATAGTCATCCAATCTAAGGTAAAGTGAATGAGTTTTAACCTTTGTTTGCACAGGAGGGTTGAATTGCCAAATTCCCAAAGTCCTGAAGCAATTTCGGACCATTCATTTCGAAGAGGGACATGTGGCGCAAGATCCACAACTATGGAGCGAGAGATTATGGTCACAGAGAGAGTGGGATCATCGAAGACCCGAAGTAGGTCCTAGCCATTGATTTCTAGGAGGGGTACGTGTTGATATATTAGAGGCTCTGGGTAAAGTCACTTTGAAAGTTCCACACCGGAATGCCGAAGAGAATCTGGACCGTCAGATCCAGAAGGGCACGTGGAGACATATCGTGAACTATGGGTGGAAGCTCTCCAGGAGAATGCGAAGGAGAAGAGTTTTAAATTTCCAAAGCCTGAACAATTGAAACAACTAGGAGCCTTTGATCTGTGGGAGGACACATGACTCTGCGTAAAACATTCCAAGAGAAATGGAACATGAAGAAAAAATGATATTTGAGATCTTCGGAAGCCGAAGTCCCGAAGCAAGCCAGAGCCATTATTTTGAGGGGGACGCATGGCAAGAGATCCTCTATTTCAGAAGATAGCTATTCTAGAAAAAGGATAAGTTAAGATTTGAGATTGCCAAAGAGAAAAGTCCCGAAGCATACAAGATTCATCTATTTGAAGGTGGACATGTGACGCCAGATCTAGAACTCTGGAGGAAAGAGGAAGGGGGAAAATGCCTAAGTCCTGGAAGAGAATCTTGGTTGTTGATCGAGAAGGGAACTGAGGGGAGGTTGATCTGGTTGAAAGGGCCAAAGTCCTGAAGTGTAAGCAGAGCTGTTGATTGAGGAGGATGTGTGGTGAATGATCTACCATTTCGAAGGAAGTCACTTCGGTAGAAAAGGGGATGTGTTGGAAAATAACTCCCGAAGGCCAAAGAGCCAGAGTTTATCTGAGCCATCCAACAACTGAGGATAGGTGTCGACACATCTTCCACTTCGAAGGAAAGTGGGGTCACGTGAGTCAATGAATTCCTAAATCCTGAAAAGATGAAGTGACTTGTAGCCGTTGATCTGTGGGAGACACGAGTCGACAGATCGTTGACTTCGGGTCAAAGAACCCCAGGAGAGAGCGAGTGTGGAGAGGTTGAAACTCTCGAATTCTAAATAGCTGAAGTGATTCATAATCATCAATCTATGAGAGACACACATTGACAGATCACTCACTTTGGAAGGGAGGAGAAAGCAACGTAGAGCAGAGGGTCACCCGAAGTGGATCCCCACTGTCAAATGAGAAGGATGCATGGCGCATGATCCTTGACTTTGGAAGAAAGTAATTCAGGAGAATAGAGTGTTGGAATGCTCAAAATTCTCAAATGCTGAAGTCCCAAAATGAACCTAAGCTGTTGATTTAAAACGGATGCATGGCGCTCGATCTGGGGCTCCGGGTACAAAGTACTTTAGGAGACAAGTTTGTGTGCACATCCGGGTCTCCCAAACACTAAAGTTCTGGAGTAAATTAGAGTCGTTAATGCCTTGAGGATGCATGGCATCAGATAGTGCACTTCAGAGGATTAATACTCCAGAGGTTTTGTGAGGAGGTGTTTCGAATTCCGCCAAAGCCCAGAATCCTGAAGTCATTGAGGGCCGTTGATATTGAGGGAGAGTAGGGACCATTTATCCCTTCGCGCTAGTTCGAAACTTTGCCACTTCGGAGTTCGTAGGAATTGGCGTGTGATGAATCAAAAACTCCTGAAGCCCGGAGTTTTGAAGTGTCAGAATAGGCGCCTATGGCCTTGGCGTTCAGTCATATCTCATGGTCATATGCAATTTTCGCTGAAGAAAAAGGGGCTAGGCCTGTGATTTCCAAATTAGAAACCATGGATGAAGGGTTCAATTATTAAAGGAAAACAAAATTTTTATGCCCCATCATGGGTGTGTTACAAATTGGTATCAGAGCATGGTTACAAGACTTGGCCTACTTGGGTTCATGCACGAGTCACATAAAGAGGAAAAGTGAGATGGGTAAAACCCTGTGGACGCTGAGGCAAGGAGGTTTTCTTGGTAGACTTTGTCGCATAAAGAGGAAAGTGACCCTGGTTGGTTATTTCCATGAGACAATGCAACATCAATACGAGATATCACTGTGAGATTAGTCCTGTAAGTGACTGAGATCTCAAAGTCAAGGACACTAATGATGAAATTAAACTATCAAGTGCATGCATTAGGTAAAAAGGTGCAAGAGACGCACCTACATAGACACGAATGTGTATACATGATCATAAGGATGCTTGGAAGATCCTTGGGAAAATGATAGAGAAGACTGATATGTCCATGTGTGTGAATGAAATGGAAAAGGTGTAAACAATAAGCTATCATGATGAATACTATGGATGCATAGATGAATCCATTCTGAAGAGTCATGAAAGTTTTGTTCCAAATAATAGCTTGAGGGGAATGTATTCCCTTTCCTCAAGGAATACTAATATAATTAGATAAAAGGATAAATGAGCAAAGATGGTATGTTGTCATAATAAGAGGCAAATGATTATGCCTTTGAGAATCATATGAGAAGGATTGTGAACAATCCTGATTTGACTGATCTTAAAAGTAAAGATGTATGTGGGCTGTGAAATATACCTATGACAGCTACATGCAGGCTTAGGATTATGAATATGGTTAAGTACATCATGGATATATGTTAACAAAACCAGAATATGTATGGATACATAATTGGGTACATGAAAAAGATTCATGTTTATATTCCTTAAGGGAATATTTGGTAAAAAACTAAAGCTAACTCAAGGCTGAGTCCATCACAGATAGTGATGGATGTGCAACAAGGAAGTTGCAGGCTGTGGGAGTCCCCTGTGGACGAACTATGTGAAAACTCTGTCAAGAGGTCAGAGTCACAACCTTAGTAACTACTGAGAAATTGAGTAGTGAGCTACAAGCTTATATATATATATATATATATATATTTATAAGAATCCTGGATCACATTTTGAAAGCATCATGTAGTGAATAGAAGACTAATGAATGAATAAATGAGTTTGTTTGATCGAAATAGGCTTGGTTGAAGCCATGTTAAGAGAAGGCATTGAGGTCTTTAGAGATAACTCAGCTGGGCTGAAAAGTCCGAGGCGGTGTAGAAAGAATTGGAAGAAGGGGAGATCCCCTAACTCCTTCTTGCTATGTGTTATGTTTCCTTTGGAATGAAAAATATGACTTACTAATAAAAGTAAATGTTTTGACACCATAGTGATGATGATTGTATTACCACACAAACAATTGAGAACTTTCTGTATTGCATTCATGGAAACCCTTGAGGATAATGTGATGAAGTACATAAATATGTGCTAGGACATTTTGAAGAAGTTTTATGGATTTGAATTTCATGATACATGCATTTTAATTGACATTACAACTAATGATGCATGTTGTGTATAAAAAGGAATTGGAACTGTTGAGGAAGACAGTTACCAATAATGGGAAAACTCAAGTAGAGGATGACTATGGGAAGGCTGCGGTCGAAATATTGTTGAAAGGACTGTGAAAATCCCACTAAAGCACTGCTCATGAGGTAAAAATCAGAAAGAGAGTGGTAACAACCAAGAATAGGTATACAAATGTTCATGCTTATGTGGCTCAAGGTATGAAAAGATGTGGGTGAGCATCCTTTCTGAAATATTTTTATTGTCTCATGTTATGCACAAAATTTTGAAAGGGCAGTTGTATGCCATGGATACCCAAGTAGGGTATGATTCGGGAAGGAGAACCCGAATGTTGGAGGTGTGAACCTCTAGCGGTGAAGACTGATTGTATGATGCAGTAGCATCTGAACCAAATGATCTCTGTTGATCCAAAAGGTCAAAAACCTTTACTAAGAGATCGTAGAAATCCCTTTGATCAACTACAGATCAAGATCATGAGGATCGATAAATAAAACCCTGATCAAATCAGGTTAATCAAGACCTTGACAGAGGAAATGAACAAGAGTTGTTCATTGGAAGGAAACTGATCTTAGTTGTCAGATCAATTTCAAGATCGACTAGAGTTATCGGATCAAACACCATTCATTCGATAAGATCAACGATCCATATTCATTGCGGAGATCGAATTGGCACACAGGTTAACAACGAAGCCTGTGCTCATAATTTAAATTCAGTGTAGATTTGTTTTGAGTTTGGGGTCCGATCGAAGATCGGACGACCCATATCCATTGCGGAGATCATAAGGAAAATTAAACCACGAGCTAGTTGAGGTTCCACAATCCCTTGTAGCCATTGGATCTGGAGGAGGATGGATACGCACCATCGATTTGCAGGCAAGAGGTGTATCCATGATCATAACGCTTAGACACAGTAGTTGAAAGGATAATGCCGAAATGAATAGAGTTGAGGTCACAACTCTTGATCACATGGAGAGAAAACAGAGTCCATCCGAGCCAGTCAAGGAAGGTGGATTTTAGTGATTTGCGTTAGAATGTGGTCATGGGGGATGGTTCTATGGGAATGAAGGTGTTCCTAGTTAGCACATTGCATGGAATTGCTTCGAGAAAATGCATGTTGTCATAAAGGACAGACAATGGATTTCCCATGGAGGAAGGAGGACCTTCCAATATTTCTACTTACATTGTGTAGGTGTTAGAGAAAACAAATTTGGGTGGCCATGAGTGTTGGCACCCTGGTTATTAATGAAGGAGGAATGCTTAAAGGCATTCATGTGGAACTTTTGAGTTTCATGTGTGTCGTTTTGGGATTGTGATCAGTCTATGGAAGGAAGTATGGTCATGCTGTAAGAATGAATGAAAATGAATAAGCCATATGGTGAAAATCTTGGCTAAGCTCCATCACACCATGGAAAAGTACATGTTTTAAAGTGTGGGAAACTTAAAAATCAATGCAAGGGTGCATTGGGTATGAATGTGGCCCTGAATGTTGGCACATTCATTAAAGTCAACTGATATCTAAATTAGATTCTAAAAAATTTGGTAGGCTAAATTGATGCATAGGTAAGGGATAATGTATCCTTTTTCTTTATATCCTTGAATAGATGAAAATGACTTGGACTGTTAGTATGCCTGATTTTGAAAAGATAATGTGCATTAAAACTAACAATTTGTTTGGTTGAGGAATGTTGAAATTTTAGGAGGAAATGGGTCTTGGATATGGCAGTATTGTAAGCCCATAAGGAAGATCAATTTCCTACTGAGCCAAACTGCAAGGAATGGTATTTCCTTTTTGAGAAAGTGAATTTGATTGTTAATATGCACAATTCTGAAATTGGTTGTGATGACGTTATAAAGGTGCAATAAAAATATATGAGCATGAGAAACTAACAATTTGTTTGGCTAATTGAAGGTGAAAGTGAAGGAAGCAAAGGGGTCTTGAATATGGCAGCGTTGTAAGCCCATAAGGAAGACCGATTACCTGCTGAGCCAAACTGTTATGGGAAGGAAAGTCCCATAATTATGAATTTGGTTCCTGTGTGAAACAAATATGAAAACAAAATGTGGAATTTGGAAATCCGAGGGTGACAAATTTACAAGAAAATTTTGAATTTAAATTTTATGATGATGTCTCATGAATTTATGTATGCCTGTGATACGGGTGAGAAGAAAAGATCTGTCCAGAAAGGACAGATGATGAAAAATGGCTACTGCTGAGCCATGAGAACCCCGTGGTAAGCCATGATCTCCTAGAATATATTGTGTTGAGGTAACAAAAGCCATAGGGACGCCTCAACAGAGAAAGTTTGAGGGATGCCTCGAATTTAAGGCTCGATAAAGTGTCTGGAATTCTTCCTGTGTGAGAAAACCTTGGCAAGGAAAGATGGATCACTCGAGGAACTGTATAGCAAAGAAGGAGATGCCTGAGCCTGGGCCTCGAGGGTGAGTGACCGCAAGGAAGATGAGACCTTAATAGTTATTGTAAACTATTGATTTGGATCATGCACATGATGGGTAGTTCTTCCTGTGTGAGAAAACATTGGTAAGGAAAGATGGATCACCCGAGGGACTGTATAACAGAGAAGGGGATGCCTGAGTCTGGGCTTGGAGGTTGAGTGAGCACAAGGAAGATGTTAAGCCATAAATAGTGGCTCATTACCCCTTAATTGGGGCATATTATATTATTAATGTTATTTTATTTATGTCAGCTTTAGGCCATTAGTTGTAATTATACCTCCTAGTCTCCTATATATACCAAGGAGACATTTTCATTTTGAATCATATTATAATTGTACATTTATGTGGGCATAAGGAGGTTTCCCCCTCAAAGAGTCTTATTATATGAATTTATCTCTTTTTCAAGGAGTTGAGTACTTATTATGAGGTTTTTCTATGCTATATTGATATTTGGTTCTTACCATATGGTATCAGAGCTCAAGGTCTTGGGGTTTCGCTACTACATATGAGACACCTTGGAATTTTCGCTATAACTTTTTTTCTAAAATGTTTCAGAAGGAACAACTTGGAGGGTATTTATTAGACAGATCAAGGTACGTTGGGTTAAAATTTCAGCTCCCACGGCCTTATACTTTTGGAGATACAACCTGTGCAATATAGGCTTATGGAATCTTCCTGAATTGAGTCATTGAGGAATTTTCTCTATAAAAAAATTTCTGTAACGTTTTAGACCCTAAAATATAGAGAATATTCACAAATATTAGTAAGGTATCTGTGGTAAAAATTTCAGCTTCTTGGGCATCTTACATTTGTAGATACACCTTGTGGAAGATAGGGTATTTGACTAGTCCTATTGACTAGTACCAAGAAGGTGTTCCAGGTAAAACAATCATAACTTCTTCATAGAATATCCAAATTGAGTGTGACCAGTTTCATTGGATAGGGGACAACTTTTAATATTTTTTTTATGAGTTTCATAATTTTATATGAATTATGTTGTGTGGGGCATGCTATAAAAGTGAGATCTCTTGAAAAGGACAAAAATCAACAAGTTGTTGGGAAGCTACCATAAATTCCACTTGGCACATCAAATTTTGATTAGACATGTGGCATTGCAGAGAAGAAATATCAGAGAACTACAAAAAATAAAGTTTCATACCCAGAAGGGCCCAAACTTTGGAGATACAATAGAAGAAAGATTGTTTAGCCGAACCACCTCAAAATCAAGGTTCAAAAGTGATACTTGGTCAACATGCCACCCAAAAAGGGAAATTCTACACCAAATAAGCCTCCAGAAAATCCTACTTGGACTCTTGATGAAGGTGAAGAAATGTGTAGGGACATAAATGATTTACAAAATAAGATAGTAACAAAATATGAACTAAATGAGATGGAAGCTAAGTTGGAGGCAAAGATGGATGGTTTCATGGAAGGATTGAAAAATTTCGTAATAGAGAGGACACCTGAAAGTGAAAATGTATCCTATGAGATTCATGATGAGGACACAAGGAAGGTGAATCAAGAATGGAGAAACTCTAAATTTGGGTTGAAGATCAACCACGTTCCTAAGATCGATATGAGGAAGTTTGATGGCAAGGACCCTATCACATGGATACTTTAGATGGAGAAATTCTTTGATCTACATAATGTGCCACATACACAAAAGGTATGAATTGCTTCTTTATATTTAGAACCCAATCAATTTGTATGGTATAGATGGCTGTGTTCTCACAAATCACTCATCACTTGGACAATTTTCACGGAAGAAATGATAGAACACTATGAGGATACAAGGAGCAATACCTTCTTTAGCCAATTGATAAATATCAAGCAAAAGGGTTCAGTTATAGAGCACATTGAGAACTTCCAAAGATTGAATATAAAGGTAAAAAATATTCTAGATGAGCACTTGATAGATGTATTCATAAGAACTTTAAGAGATAACATTCAACATGAGGTTCACCTTTGGGAACCCAAATCATTGGAGAATGCATTTAGGGTGGCAGGAAATGTTGAAAGTAAAAATATGGCTATGGCTACTAGAAGGACCAATCCTAACATATATAGAGAGAACAATTCTCCTTCTTCTAAAACACCTCAACCTACAAGGTTGACACCTCAACAATT
>ML809872.1:167669-191426 GCA_009831015.1 Picea engelmannii
AAATCATGATCATGATATTCACCTAATTCCTGGGAGTGTTCCTCCTAACATTAGGCCATACAGATACCCTTATGCCCAGAAGAGTGAAATTGAGCGCATGGTTGAAGAAATGTTAGAGGCTGGCATTATTAGACCTAGCCAAATTTCTTACTCTGCATCGGTGGTAATGGTATTCAAGAAAGATGGCTTGTGGCGTATGTGTCCACATTATAGAGAGCTCCACAAGATCACTATTAAAGATAAGTTTCCCATTCCCATCATTGATGAATTGTTAGATGAACTACATGGAGCAATATATTTCACAAATTTGGATCTTCGTTTAGGGTATCATCATATTAGAATTAAGGAAGAAGATATCCCAAAAACAACATTCCGAANCTTCCTATGAAAATTTTCAAGCAAAATGTTGTGGCAGATGCACTCTCAAGGAAGGACTAAGATGTTGAGGCCTTTCTCTGTGCTATATTGATCATCCAACCTGATTGGATAATATAAGCAAGGGATGAATGGAAGAATGACGAAAAAGTGTGGACTCTCATTCAAAGGCTGTAGCAGGATTCCAATACATCAGATACATTTACATGGAAAAATGATTCACTATGGTACAAAGATCGCTTATATTTATGTAAGAAATCCCAACTCAAACAAAAGGTACTATTGGAATTGCACACCTCTCCAGTAGGAGGGCACTTAGGATTTTTAAAAACCTACCATAGGTTCAAGAAGGATTTTTTTTTGGATGCCCTTAAAAATGATGTTCAAAGGTTTGTGGCAGAATGTTTGGTTTGCCAACAAAATAAGGTGGAAACAATTAAGACCTTAGGTCTCTTACAACCATTAGCCATCCCATGTCAACACTGGGAGGAGGTTTTCATGGATTTCATCATAGGGTTACCGAAGTCTGAAGGAAAGAGTGTCATCATGGTGATTGTTGATAGACTGACCAAGTATGCACACTTTTGTGCACTCTCACATCCCTTCAAAGCTAGTACAGTTTCCACCGCATTCATGGAGATAGTTCAAAAGCTACATGGCAACCCAAAGATTATTGTAAGTGACATAGATCCCATCTTCACTGGACATTTTTGGATAGAATTATTTTCTTGTTTGGGTACTCAATTGGCTCATAACTCATCCTATCATCCTCAATCTGATGGACAAAATGAGATAGTGAACAAATGTATGGAAGGCTACCTTCGTTGCTTTGTCTCTGATAAAAAAACACAATGGTTCAAATGGTTACCCTTGGCAGGATGGTGGTATAATACTTCCTTTCATACTGCAACAAAAATGACACCATTTATGGCACTCTATGGATACCACCCTCCTTCCATCACTTCTTCTCTAAAAGAAAAATCTATGGTTCAAGCAGTGGAAGATCACATCGAGCATCAACAACAAGTTCTCCAAATATTAAAGGACAACCTGACCATGGCACAAAATAGTATGAAACAACAAGCAGATCAACATCGTAGTGAAATAAGTTTTGAATTAGGGGATTGGGTGTTTTTAATACTACAACCATACAAACATATGTCCCTCAAGCAAGCCAAGAAGGATAATAAATTATCACCAAAGTAATATGGCCCTTATAAGGTGTTGCAAAAGATTGGTACTATGGCATACAAATTAGAGTTGCCTGCATCTTCAAGAGTACACCCAGTTTTCCATGTTTGATGCTTAAAGAAGGTTATAGGTGACAAGATCCCAGTTCAAACTATATTTCCAGAACTTGACGAGGAAGGAAAAATCATATTGGAGCCTGAAGCCATCACTGACAAAAGAATTCACCAGCTGAGGAATAGATCCATTTCAAAGTATCTCATTAAATGGAGGAAACTACCAGCTGAAGATTCCACTTGGGAAGATAAGTATTTTATACAGAAGCATCCATAGTTACTCAAGCATTGCGGACAACACTTGTCTCAGGGGGAGGGGCATATTAAGCCCTAAATAATGGCTCATTACCCCTTAATTGGGGCATATTATATTAGTAATGTTATTTTATTTATGTTGGCTTTAGGCCATTAGTTGTAATTATACCTCCTAGTCTCTTATATATACCAAGGAGACATTTTCATTTTGAATCATATTGTAATTGTACATTTATGTGGGAATAAGGAGGTTGCCCCCTTGAAGAGGATTATTATCTGAATTTATCTCTTTTTCAAGGCATTGAGTACTTCTTCTGAGGTTTTTCTATGCTATATTGATATTTGGTTCTTAACAGAAGATGAGACCTTGATAGTTCTTGTAAACTTTTGATTGGGATCATGCACAAAATGAGTATGTTAAGGAAAAACAATGAGTCTGGATAACAAGACAACCATGTGGATACAAATCCACAAACTGCACAGATAATTATTATGCTAAGATTATGAAATTTTCCTAGAAATTTTTTATGCAATGTTTTCGCATAAGACTATGACTAACGTGCTTGTTTTCCAAGAATTATTGAAAGCATGTGAAGAAGATTAAGGGTCTGAAAAAGGACCTGAACGAGAAAGAAGGATCAATATTTTTGAAACAACTAAATGAGAAAGGCATGACAAGTTTTTTGATAAAGAGCATTGAGGACAATGTTCCTTTAAGGGGGAGGGAATGGTAACACCCCTATTTCCCCCAGCTTGTAATTAATCATAAAATAGGATTACCATGCTAAGGCATGTGGATGATGTAAATATATTAATGTTAAATTTCCCATAACTGACTAATAGGGGGGTGAAGCCTTGAATTACGAGCCATGATATCTCCAGAGAAAATAAATCAATTAATGAAGAAAGGACCAGTGGTTGAATCATTAACCACCCCCATGAATGGAAGCATGGTTTAGCTGCAGAATGTTAGCCTGAAGTACCACAGAGACTTGCAGACCCCAACTTCTTTCTAACAAAAGGAACATGATAGGTCAGAAACCTTCCAAAAGAAGGGAGGTAAGATACATACACATATACAATAAGAGACAAGGAAAAGAAAGAGAGCACAAGCTCATAAAGGGGATGCACGAACCAAAAGGAAGTGTAGAGAACACGACCTGAAGGACCAGAATGAAAGATTGATGCTGAGGAAGCATCTGATAAACCTCACAGAGTGGTTGTGATAGAGGTACTCTCTCTGAGAGATGGCGTAAATTCCCTAGTGATATCATGGCTTGGCACGAGGGTGGCCAGAGTGCTAAGAATGAATGCCTTTGAGCCTATGGTTGGGTGGAAAGGAACACACCCACAGTCAGTTAGTTGGATGCAACTTGTAATAGATAAGTATTCTCATACCTTGTGAAATTGAGATATAATTATGTAATAAAATTAGATATACTGTAAATGACCTAGGGCTGTGCATGTTTTCTTAATGGTTATACTATATCTCTTCATTCTTGTTTAGATTGTATATTTAAGCAAGTATGAAATTGCCTAATTTGTACACATAAATGCTCAAGCCCTGTGGTGTCTTAAATTAAAATAAGTGGACCATGAGTTCGTCGACCTTGGGCACATTTTTCATGGGTGTCCATTGACACTCCTAGTTTCCCTAAGTCTCTGGGAGGACGAAATCTGTTAAGCTCAGGAGAGGTCGTACAAATATGCACAGAGCCTCTATGAGGCGGGTAGATATCGAGAACCTCTTAAGTTATAGAGTTGATGAATGAGTGCAAGGGGTGCGTAGAAGATCCTTCTAAGTGTTAAGTTCAGGAGAAAGAGTGCAAAGCTCTTAATACTTTCAAATCTAACAGATCTCAGGAAGAGTAACAAGGTTGAAGTATCGAAATGGAATGTCCCTTTGTTTGGGAGACGAACGAATGAAATATTCTCGGAAAGAGCCACAGTCTGTTGTGACTATTGGATACAGAAAAGAGCGCGGGAGTTAACGCTTAGAGTCATTTGGACTTTGCAAGTTCGGCGAATTGAGTGAGTTAGTCATAAGGGAGGTAAAATCCCCAAAGTTTCTAGGTCCTGAAGTTAACTCTGAACCTTAGATACGAGGATGCCCGAGAACCATCCCAACCATCGGATCTAGGAGGCAGATGATGGTCAAGTTACCTGAACTAACGATGACTTAAGAATATAACAACGGGAGGAGAGGCCATCTCGATCGTCAGATCGACTGAAATACCCACTGGGATTAACGAATCAAACACTAGCCACTTGATTAAATTGATGGTTGGGAATCATTATAGAACACAAAGATGATATTAGAAGACACGCTAGTTCATGGTCCGCAATCAACCAACGTTGTTGATCTTGTTGGGAATGTAAGATCAATGACTAAGATTAGACTAGAGTTGAGCAAGCACTTCCCAGATTGCGGAGGTTGGAACCCGCTATCACTATGAACCGTGTATCTATGAATGAAGATCGAGGGTGGGGAATCATTACGGAGCACAAAGGTTAAATTGGTGGATGTGCTAGTTCATGGCCTACAATTCACCAATGTCGTTGATCTCCTCAGGCTGGAAGATAAACGACTCCGGTTAGGATCGAGTTGGGCGAGTACTTTCGATATTGTGGAGGTTGAGCTCTCTAATAAGAATAACACACATTGGGTCCCTGCAATCACTATGAACCCTCAGATCTGAGAGCAAGGGACGATAGTCGTCATATCTAAGGTAAAGTGCATGATTTTTAACCTTTGTGTGCAAAGGAGGGTTGACTTGCCAAAGTCTCGAAGTCCTGAAGCGATCTGGGACCGTTCATCGCCAAGAGGGACAGGTGGTGCAATATCCATAACTCCAGAGTGAGAGCTTGTGGTCCCGGAGAGAGAGGTATCACCGAAGACCCGAAGTAGGTCTTGGCCGTTGATCACGAGGAGGGGTACATGTCAATAGATCAGAGTCTCCGGGTAAATGCACTTCGAAAGTTCCATACCAGAAAGTCGAAGAGAATATGGACCGTCAGATCCAGAAGGGAACGTGGCAACAGATCGTGAACTTCATGTGGAAGCACTCTGGGAGAATGCAAAGTAGAAGAGTTTGAAATCACCGAAGCCTGAACAATCGAAACAACTGGGAGCTAGTAATCTGCGGGAGGACACATGTCATCAGATCGCGGACTCTGGGTAAAACATTCCAAGAGAAATGAAACATGAGGAAAAACTGAGATTTGAGATCTCCGAAAGCCGAAGTCCCAAAGCGAGTTAGAGACGTCGATTTGAGGGGGACCCGTGGCAGGAGATCCTATATTTCAAAAGATATCTATTTCAAAAAAAGGATAAGTTAAGAGTTGATATTACCGAAGACCAAAGTCCCGAAGTAGACGAGAGCCGTCTATTTGAAGGTGGACACACAATGCCATATCTAGAACTCCAGAGGAAAGCAGAAGGGGGAAAACACCTAAGTCCTGGAAGAGAATATCAACCGTTAATCAAGAAAGGAACCAAGGGGCGGTTGATCTGGTTGAAAGGGACAAAGTCTTGAAATGGAAGCAGAGCCGTTGATTAAGGAGAACGCGTGGCAGATGATTTTCCATTTTGGAGGAAGTCACTCCGGGAGAAAAGGGGATGTGTTGGACAAGAAATCCCCAAGGCCGGAGAGTCAGAGTTCATTTGATCCATCCAACAGCTAAGGACAAGTGTCAACACATCTTCCACTTCGAAAGATAGCCACTTCCGAGGAAAGTGGGGTCATGCGAGTCAAGGAATTCCTGTAGCCCGAAAATTTGAAGTGACTTGTAGCCATCGATCTGTGGGAGACACGCGTCGAGAGATCATTGACTTCGGATCAAAGCACCCTAGGAGAGAGCGAGTGTGGATAGGTTGAAAATCCCAAGTCCGAATATCCTAAGTGATTCATAGTCGTCGATCTGTGAGAGACATGCATTGAAGGATCATGTACTTCAAAATCAAGGAGAAAGCAACACGGAGCAGAGGGTCGCCCGAAGTGGATCTCTGCCATCAAACGAGAAGGATGCATGGTGCACAATCCTTGACTCCAGGAGAAAGTATTTTGGGAGAAAGTACTTCAGGAGAATAGAGTGTTAGAATGCTCAGAACTCCTGAATGCCAAAGTCTTGAAATGAACCCGAGCCATTGATTTAAAATGGACATGTGGCGCTCGATTTGGAGCTCTGGGTATGGAGTAATTCAGGAGAAAAGGTTGTGTGCGCGTCTAAGACTCCCGAATGCCAAAGTTACAGAGTAAATCAGAGTCATCAATGCCCCAAGGGAACATGGCATCAGATAGTGCACTTCGGAGGATTAGTACTCCAGAGGTTTTGCGAGGAGGTGTTTCGAATTCCAACGAATCCCAGAGTCCGGAAGTCATTGAGGGTCATTGATCTTAAGGGAGAGTAGGGACCATTGATCCCTTTGTGCCAGTTCATAACTTTTACACTTTGGAGTTTGGAGGATTTGGTGTGTGACGAATCAAAAACTCCTGAAACTTAAAGTTTTGAAGCGTTGGAATAGGTTCCTATGACCTTGGTGTTCATTCATAGCCCGTGGTCATATGCGATTGTCGTCGAAGAAAAAGGGGCTAGGCCCATGATTTCCAAATTAGAAACCATGGATGAAGGGTTCAATTATTAAAGGAGAACAAAATTTTTATGCCCCACCATGGGTGTGTTACAATTCATCTCCAGAAATCAATGGTTAATATCAAAGATTGAGGTTCGACACTTGGTGGGCCAACTAAGCCACATTGGCACCACATGTTTGGTTAGATGAACGCCACATCACAAGGAGTCCATGTCAGTGATATAACATGTAAATTTTTAGATGTCACATATGGTTTCATGTGTCAGGTCACGTGTCAATGTCATATCATCTAGTACAAAAGAATATTTCCACATGGAAGCCACACTCATCTTCCATATCGACACAAGAGATATCTTGAAAAATGGCTAAGTATCAAGATCTCGTGGAGATAATGAAGTGAAAGAATATCAATAGTATATAAGGAAATGATTGAGGCCCGTGGTGGGAACTAAAAAATGACTAAGTCCCAAGATGTTGCGGAGTGGCGAAGAATTATAAGTATGTGAAAAGAAATGCAATAATCCCGCAAACCCATAGTGAAATATTTGAAAAATTGTTAAGTATTAAAAATATGTCGAATTTTTGATGTCTCAAGAAATGGCTAAGTTTGAATATGGAAGCAGACAGACAAAAAAATCCACAAGAATCAGGGAAATGCTATAGTCCTGCGACCCGTAGTGAAATCTCAAAAAATTACTAAGTGTTGAGATATTGCGAAGTGGAGAAAATAAATGTATATAAATCTTTGAATGAAATGTGTGTGATTCCATGGTTTTGTGAAATATGACTAAGTGTAGGATGGAAAATGGATGGACGGACTTGTGATTACAATCAAAGAAGTTATGTAGTCTCATGGACCTGTTGTTCTACAAAGAATAGAAAATCAACTAAGTGTCGAAGCTTTGCAGAGATAGTGAGCACAAAGGAATATTGGGAAGATGAGAAGAATAAGAATAGACCTACGATCCCATGGTAAGATATTGAAGAAATAACTAAGTATGAAGAAATAACCAAGTACCAAGAATGGGAGATCGGACGGTCCAGAGGGTGAGAGATTCGACCACTCAGGAGGTCACCACGTGTCATCAATCGAATGACCCAAAAGGTAAGAGAATCGAAGGCTCAAGAGGTCGCCACATGTCATAGATTGGAGAACCTAGAAGGATACATATTTGATGGCCTAGGAAGTAGCCACATGTCAGAGATCTGATGACCTGAAAAATTGCCATGTGTCATGGATCAGACAGTCCAAAAGACCCATAGTGAAATGTTTGGAAATGTGTCTAAGTGTGGGTGAAAATGAGTGCAGAGAAACTTGAGGATGCAATTTGGAGTTCACGGAGGTGTGAATAAATGTGGCTTATATCCACGAGCCTGTGGTTAGACTTAGACAGTTTGTCTAAGTATTGACAGAAGACAGATCAACGGTAAATATCAATTCTAAGATTGATCAGACGACTGTTGTGCATTATGGTTACATTAAATATTTTTATGGGTAGTGAAAAAATAAAAGGCCACAATTGATTCAATAAGAAGATATGATAGTTGCAAATCATGACTTCATAGTTTGTTCTTGAAGACAATTAAGAAGATCAATGGTTGAGATCAAATCAAGGACATATTGGACAACTATTGATGGTTGAGGGTGTGTTGTGAGACAATGAATAAAATCGACAGACAATATTTAATATTGGAAAATAAATGACAGTATATGTACATCGAGATCATTCTTGAACAAATCAAGCACAAAAAAGAAGGGGTTTTGGACATGTCGATGCAGCTTGGTTTTGTGGAGATCTAGATCCAACCCCATATTCTTTGGATACGTGGAAAAATATTTGGGTGTATCTTTTTATATAAACATCCAATATTTTGTGAAGTTTAAGTGTGTGGTTGTGAATATATGTAATGAAGAGTATGAGTTCTAAGGGGTGTGATGGATGTGTGAAGAGTGAATAAATAAGTGCATGAAAGGTGAAGAGATCAGAGGTTCTCAGGAGGGAGAATGAGTGCGCGACGGTGGATAGGAGGTGCAAGGTCTAAGGAATCTTTGATTTCATGAAGAATGTAATATGGTGGAGAGTTCTGAAACAATAGAGATAGAGCATCAAATTTGTGCAAGTGAAGGCTTGAAGAAAATATTCAATTTGACACTATTGATAGCTTGAGGGGATTGGTTTCTCCTGCAGTTTAGTTCCTATAAATTATGCAACTATGGGTTGGTTCCTATAGGAAGAGATGAGTTGGTGCTTAGACAAGGAGATTGGGTTCTCCCATAGGTTGATTCCTACAAACATTGTTGCTAAGTTGGTGCTCAATCAAGGAGATTAGTGTCTCCTGTAGGTTGGTACCTATAAGCACTATAACAGTAGGTTAGTTCCTACCAAATTTTTATAAATACAGTTTTGTGGTTTTCTCCCATTCAAGTTTCCACGTTAATATTTGTGTACTATGCTATGGTGTTGATTTTCTACATATGATCATATAATGACTATTTAATGTGGTAAAGAGAAAAAGTGGTAAAACATGTTTAATACCGATTCAACCCCCCTCTCAATATTAGAGTATATTCCAATAGTTGGTAGTGATCAAGGGAAGCATAACCAATCTGTCGTCTCTCCCATTCTGAAATGCAAGGAAGCCCGACTGAAGCATCTAGATTCTCGAAAATCCATCGTTGCATATCGTTCAATCCTTCTCTGATGGTTGCAAATTGGACATTCTTGGACTATACCAAGCTATGATGAGCTATGATTTGTGCCGCCAACTACTGAAAGACTTGGAGGTTTATGTACATTCCCGTAGCCATCTCATGGAGTTATTCCTTTAATATGTCTACACATATCCTAAAATCCTTGAGGCTTCCTTTATCTTTCGTCCCATGCTTGACTTATTCTTCCAACTCTCTAATCGAATCACCTTTCTCTTTATTTTCACTGACCATATCCTTGATATTCTGTTCCATTGCTAATGTGAAGGTAGTTGGACAGGTAGTTTTGGAAACAAATTTGTAGTCTTGATACAGTTTTGGGAAAATTCCTAAGTATAGGAAAAGTGTGTAGAAGAAGAAGGAAAGTGATGCAAACCCCATCCCCTCCTACGGGGGGTCACACTATTACACATTATTTTCATCACTCTTATGACCATTAATGTTGTAAACCTATATTTTTTCTTTATAAGGATCAATAGCCCGAATTCATGAAGAAAGAAGGGAGAAGAAATTTGCCTGAGAGAAGAAATTGTATTTTCCTTTGTAAAAAACCTATTAAGGAAGATCGTCGCAGGATGCACTATACCCAGAGTGAGGCGATGCCTAATTTATGCACCTTTCTTTAAAGCTATACTGTGACGTTTCTACAAGCTACACTATATCTAGGGTGTGGCGATTCTTGTATGTGGGAAAAACGGGCATCTTCTCGATGCTTCTAGAAGGAGAAGCTTCTATGGTGAGGTGGCCTCTGAATGGTTTGGATCTTACTCGGTTTCATAATTTAGTGGGATCATCCTAACCTCCTCACCTTATCCTCTTTAGCTTATAAAAGGAGAGGAGCTCTCATGGAGAAATTTATCTTAGCTTCGGATTAAGCTTGTGGATTGGAAATTTGGCTTGAGATTGTTAGCTTGGTTAGATTGGCTTTGAGATTTTCTTTGTCAAGATAGATTGTGAGTAGATATCAGATCCATGGTCTTAGAATCCTTAGAGCAAGAAGTCTATGGGAAGAAAGGAATTATTGGAAGGAACCTGACAACATCAAGGCATCTGGTTGTATCCTTCTTCCACATTATTTAATACATATATACTTTTATTTCCTATATGAATGTTATTTGTTCATATTGTATGATTCCTTGATCACGTACATAGTTTCATATCAAATAGACTCTGTTATTCTTGTCTTCGTTGGCTTGTATTTATTTTGCAGATATGTCTCCATAGGCCTCACGACAGAGTTTGGATTGCATCGACGAAGTTGGATCTTCAATATTTAGAAGGTATGTCCTAGATCCATTTCTCATTTGATAATTGAATCTAAGGAAAGAGTAGTGTACTGTATTGTTTTGTTCTAGTTTCGTAGTGAAGCTAGGGGGATTGATTTGTGTCCACACTTAACAATTAGCCTGATAATAGCATGACCTCCCGGTCTAGGATTGATTTACACAAGAGCCGAAGTGGCTCTTAGGTTCCCACTGAACCCTTAGAACTATTTACCACATGCCTTTTCTCCTTTAACTACACAAAAATTCATATTTGTGAGGGTCTTTTTACTCCAGCAAAGTCTTCACATGACCTTGGGCCAAAACATGGGGCTTAAAATTGTGAAAGTGGTAATTTCAACACTCTGAAGCTTTGGGCTTCTAGCTCCTAAACACCACTAAACTCCCAAATCACCAAACATTGAAGTGACAGAGGGAAAAGATCCATGATCCACATGTACCTGATAATAAATGACCTGGATTGACTTCAGGTTTCAGGACTTAAGGAATTTTCACACCTGATTTTTTTTTACACGTGATCCTCTAGATAGTTGGACTCCCAAATATGTGATAATCTATGGACACGTGTCCCTGATAGCCGACGGTCTAGATTTACTCCGGGTTCCAAGAATTTAGGGCTTTTGTCTCCTCCACAAAACACACCTAAAAACTGTCGAAGTAATGAAGTATGAAGGACTTAAGAGTTATCTTCCACGCTTCTTACCTAGATCTAATGGTTGTGCAGGGTTCTAACTTCCCCTAAAAAAATATCCTCCATCCACCTTGGAACAAAGAGATTTCTCTTCCTCAAGCATCTTTCTCTTGAAGGACTTAGATTCTGGCATACACCTTGCACATACCTCCTGATATTTTATCTTGAAAATACTCGAACCTTTGCACACACTTTGCGCTTCGCTTACATTCTAGCACTTAGATTGTTTTCGCATTTTGCACTCCTTGTATAGGCTTTGCGCACTCTTGTGTTATCTCTCCTCTTGATCTTTGTTGGCCCTTGACCAAGTTTTGGGAGATCCTTGGTCAATTTTGGCCTATTTTGGGACTTCGACAGCCTATTGAAGACGAAGTGCAAGACAAAGAGGAGATTGAAATATCTCGGCCCATTTTTAGGGATTTTTGGGTTTTTGGGATCATGTAATGGGTATGGGAATGTCGGCCCATGGGTTTACCCATGCTTAGGCCTATTTTGTAATATATATATAGAAGACTAGGCGATGTAATGAAGAGAATTCGTAAGGAATGGCTAAGTGCCAGAGTTGGATATGTGTGATCAAGATTGTAAGTGCTTGGGTGCATACTGTGTGAAACTTGCAGATCTAAGTGAAAGTCATTGTAAGAGACTATAGAAGGCCGTGTTCTTAGATATACTCAGGGAAGGAGGGTCTACCGAGCTACGCATATCTCCTGTCCTTTGCGGAGTAGGGGTTTTGAGGCTTTGTGCATGTAACCTATTGAAGAAGCCAATAAAGAAGACAAAGAGTTGGTGGACGTAGCCCCAGGGTGGGGGTGAACCACATATATGCTGTGTTGCTTTGCTTTGTGTAATGTGTTGATGTGCTTAATGCTTTTCTATAGATAGATATATCTATTGATGCTTTGTGCTTAATGATGTATATGGATGTTAGATATGACTTATATACATATGCTCAGTGCCTGGAATTGTTAGGATCTGATATGTCATGCTAAGTGTTGTTAGATGCTAGATCTGGTTGAATACTTTGATGCTCTGTAATTAGGGTTTAACTGCGTTGTAAGTAAAAACTAGATATTGATGAATGTTAATTGCTGAGTGCTCTGTTAAGTGTTAGAATCATAGATCTATGTCCCTGCTAAGGTTGCAAACACTAGAGTCCTGCAACCACCCCTACCTTTACCTCAGGTGAGACTTCATCTGCTTCGCAGGTGTTGCCGAAAGGGCCGGTAGTTAGGGTTTTTTTGGTGTGATCTTGAGTGTTGAACCCTGGGTCTGCCCCTGTGCCAACAAGATTCTTCAACACTTACCAAAGTCTTGACTCTGTGCATGCTTTGCAATGACCTCCCCTTTGATATTTTATACTCCAATGAGTATAGGCACACTCCTTGTGATGACTCTGCGTAAAATTACATAATCTCTCCTAAGATATTCAAACCTATAACGGTTTAGCCTACACACTCCTTGCGTGGGAACTGTGCACTCCTTGCACCGAGATTTCTGAAGAGAAACAATTGAAACTTAAATAAACATTAAGGATTCATTCAACAAGCATTTAGATGCATAGACACATAAAACACAGAGACAAATAAAACAACATTTACCCAGTTACTAAATGACAAGAATGCTCATAAATTTGAAGGAAATTATCTTATTCTATACTCCTTCAACAAATGTTTACAAGGAGTTCAAGAACTCTCAACAACTTTCATCTTCCGCTTTCAACAATTTCCAACAACTTATTTTGGGCATATATTACATTGATTTATACATGAGGGGGATTCTCGATCCTTCCCTCTAGACTATTCTAGTGATTTCATATCACAATTAAAAACATCCTACTACTAGTCTTATTAAAATAACCGAATAATTACACTTTCTATATGAGTTGGTGCTCAAAATGTGTACAATCCTATAGGGATTAAAAGAAAATAAATCCACTGGAGCACATATAATGGATCTAGCTTCGAAATCTCATGGGATCTTTAATTACAATGCTTTCAAAATTTTAAGTGACACACCCTCCTTGGAATCCAAACCAGTTAAGTGTGTTGCGCTATATGATGAGTTGTCTTCCACCTTGCCACATTAAATGACAACGGTGATGCTCTTGCATCACAATCCTTTGGAAAAAATATTCATGGACTCCTATCCATGAGCTCCTCCACTATCTTTCCATGCTTCTGGATATCGGTTTCAGTTATCCAACTGACATATTCTGCTGGATGATTCTCCCATTTAAATTTATAGTAAACTTTCCTCCTATTTTTTTTTTCAATTCTTTGATCCAAAATATTTTCTATCTGCGGCTTCTCTACTATGGGCATTTGTCGCTTCCAATGGATATCTTCTTGATCATCTATACCTTCCTTGTCATCCATTTTTTAATGGTATAAGTCTGCTACATTAAATATTGGTGAAATTCCAATGTCTTCTGGCAGTTCAATCTCATAAGCATTTGTAGCAAGTTTTCTGAGGATTTTACAAGGTCCTATATTCTTCATATTTAACTTATTATATTTCCCTCTTGTAAATATTTCCTTCCTCAAGTGTGCCAAGACTTAATCTCTGATCTCAAAATGCCCTTCTTTTCTTCTCTATTCTATTCCGTTCTTGTATCTCTGGCTGTTATCATGTAACTGTCTTTTGATTTGGTCATGCAACTTTTGCTTCCTTGCAACAAAATACTCTGCTCTTGCACTTCGTAATTCAGTCTGTGCAAAATATATTAATTATGAAATTCCTCTTGGATGCATTCCATATACTATTTATAATGGACTCTTACCAGTACTCCTATTTGGTGAGTCGTTATATGCAAACTTTGATTGAGGTAAAACTTGATCCCATTGACTGCTATGTTCAGTTACCAAAATCCTTAGCAGATTCCCTAAGCTTCTATTCACTACCTCAGTCCATCCATCTGTTTGAGGGTGATATGATGAAATAAAAGAAAAAATTGTTCCCAAATTCTTCCACAAAGTCCTCCAAAAATGTCCCACAAATTTTGTATCTTTGTCTGAGACTATACTCCTGGGTAACCCATGCAATCTCACAATCTCCTTGAAAAAAAGATTCACTATGTGGGTAACAACACTGGTTTTGTGACATGGTATAAAATGTGTCATTTTTGAAAATATGTCAGCCACCACAAAGATTGAATCATTTCCCTTCTGGTTTCTTGGCAATGCCAGAACAAAATCCATACTTACAACATCCAACGACCTATCTGGAATAGGTAATGGTTGGTATAATCTTGTGTTCTATTGCTTTCCTTTAGCATACGGGAAAATTATGCATCTTTCCATGAACTACTTCACATTATACCTCATTCCTGGTCATTAGTATGAAGAACTCAATTGCACATACGTTTTATCATGGCCAAAGTGTCCAGCCATTCCTCCATTATGTTTCTCCTTTAACAAATTGTCCCTCAGTGAGCATCTTGGGACACACAATCAAATTCCTTTGAATAATAGTCCTTATTGGATCATATACTCCATCCATTTATTTCTATCCCTCAACAAAGGATTTTCACATGCATCGTAAGCTTCCTTGAAATTTGGGTCTTCCTGGTACATCTCCTTGAGGTGTTCAAATCCAAAAGTCTCCACTTGGAATCCTTCAAGATTAAACATCTCTTGCTCAAAGCATCTGCAGCTTTTTTAGCATTCCCATTAATATGCTTAGTGAAAAAATTAAAATTCAGCATGAATTCTACCCATTTGGCATGTCTCTAGTTCAATTTCTCTTGTATGGTTATGAACTGCAAAGCATGATTGTCAATATACAAAATAAACTCCTTTGGCATAAGATAATGTCTCCACTTTTTCAAAGATTGAATTATAGCATAAAATTCCTTGTCATATGTTGAATATGTCTTCTTAGCATCATTCAACTTCTCACTGAAATAAGAAACATGCTTATCCTCTTGACTTAAAACTGCACCAATGGCTACTCCACTTGCATCACATTTGACCTGGAAGGTCTTCTTAAAATCTAGCAAAACCAAAATAGGTTGTTTTGTTATCTTTTCTTTCAACACTCTAAATCCTTTCTCGGCTTCCTTTTTCCAGTCAAAGGAGCCACACTCCTTCTTTATAGTATCTAGTATGGGTGCACAAATACTACTGAAATTATTAATGAAATTTCTGTAAAAACTCGCTAACCCATGAAAACTTCTTACTTCAAACACACTTCTTGGAGAAGGAAACTCTTTTACAGACCTCACCTTTTCTGGGTCCATCTTCAATTCATTTGAAGATATTACAAATCCCAAGTACACAAGTTTTGTCTTCATAAAAGAATATTTTTTAAAATTCACCAACAACTTTTCTTGCTACAACCTTCTCAACACCATATTCAAATGTATTAAATTCTCATCTTCAGTCTTACTGAAAACTAGAATATCATCTAAATAAACAATCACAAACTTCCCAATAAAATATTTGAGAAATTCATTAATTAACCTCATGAACGTACTTGGAGCATTCATTAAGCCAAATGACATAACAAGACACTCATACTATCCTTCATTTGTTTTGAATGATGTTTTCCATTCATCTCCCTCTCTCATTCTTATCTGATGATAACTGCTCTTCAAGTCTATTTTGGAAAAATAACTAGCTTCACTCAAACAATCCATTAAATCATCCATTACAGGAAAAGGAAATCTATACATGATGGTTATATTGTTGATGGATCTAGAATCTATGCACATTCTCCAAACTCCATCCTTCTTTGGACTCAACATAGTTGGTACTGCACACAAACTCAAGATTTCTCTGATCAAACCCTTATTCAACAACTCTTGGACCTGATCCTTGACCTCTTCATTCTCCCGAGGGGTCAATCTGTATGTTGTTTTTTTTGGTAAACTTGCTCCCAGAATATGGTCAGTATGGTGACTGATACTCCCGATGGGTGGTAAAGTATGAGGTAACTCATCCACCACAATTTCAACAAACTCATCCAATAACTCCTGAACTTTTACAGGAAAATTATTCATAGAATTTCTTGTAAGGATGACTCTCGACTTACCTATAAAAACAAACTACATTTCATGGTCTTTCTTGACTTCTTTCAAGAGAGCCTTCCCACTCATGAGAAGTATACTAGGACTAGCCTCCTCTTTGACTCCTTTATCTTCTATTGGCAACAACATATACTTACAAGCATTTTTCTCAAGGGTATAATTATTCTTCCTCCCATCATGTATGATATTCCTGTCATATTTCCATGGTATTCCCAACAAAACATAACAAACATCCATGGGTATGACATCACATAAAACTTCATCCCTATAACCACCTATTTTAAGCTCAACTTTACACTGTCTATTTACCATGACATGATGTCTTTTCTGCAACCATGACACCTTGTACAGACTTGGATGTTCTTTCATCTCCAAATTGATATTTTCCACCATCTCTGTGGATACCAAGTTGTCAGTACTTCCACTGTCTATGATCACTTTGCATACTCTGTCTCTGGTTTTGCAAGCAGTTCTAAACAAATTGTTTCTATGAACTATTTCTTGTACCTCTTTCTCTGGCTTTATGAGAGATTTCCTCATCATGAGGGATATTCCTTATTCAACTACTTCTTCTTTCATCTCTGTATCCACATTCCTCTGTTGTGCCTCAGAAATCTAAGCTTCTTTAACTCTTGCAGTCTTCCTTTCAGGACATTCCCAAGACATGTGCCTTGTTTTCCCACAAGCATAAAATTTCACTTCTCCTCCTCTGCCTCTTCCTCTACCTCTTGGAAAATTATTTCTTCCTCTAGAGTATCCTCCTCTAAAACTTCCTCCTCTTTATATCTGACTGTAATCCCCTCCAACGTCTCCCCTGAATTTCTTGAACTTTTCTTTGGTGACTCCTCTTCCTCTGTTTGGACTCTTTCCTCTGCCTCTTTGACTTCACTTTCTTTTCAGTTTTTATTCTACTTTCAGGGCTACCTAATAATCATCTTCCACAGTCCTCATTTTCATCATACTAATCTCATCCTGGATTTCATACCTCAATCCATTAATATGCCTAGCAACTTTCTCTTCATCACTCTCCTTGTGTTGTTCTCTTATATTCATCTTATAAAATTCTTTAGTATACTCCTTCATCGACAAACCTTTATGTCTCATATTATGCAACCTTATGAACATATTCAATTGATAAACCTTGGGTATGAATTTAGCCTTGATCTTAACTACCATTCTATCCCAACTCTTAATCGTGGACTTACCTTTTCTCTTTCTGTCAACTTGCAACTCGTCCCACCATAAAGATGCATGTCCCTTCAATCTGGTCACTGCATGCTTTACCTTCTTCTCATCATCAATATCCTCATAGTAAAAGTACTTGTCTAAATAACTTATCCAATCAAGCAATTATTCTACATTAAAATTAGCCTCATACATTGGGACTTCCATATTTTCTCTGGTTCCCAGCTTGATAACAACTCTCAACAATTGCTTTTCTGTTGCTTGTTGTCCTACATCTTCTTTTTCTTCTTCTATACCTTCACTTTCAGCTTTGTTGACATCACCGGTCTCTTGTTCTCTCCTTTGTGATTTTCCCATGGTGTCCAACCTTGCACGAAGTGGTCTCATTTCTTCTTTCATGGATTCATTGACCATAGGTTTGTCCCTGCATCTCCTTGGCGGCATGAATATAAGTATTTATTCTCATAGATCTTATTCCCACTCTGATACCACTTGATTCCAACCCCCCTCCCCTCCTATGAGGTCTCACACGACCTCCCGATCTAGGATCGATTTACAGAGGAGCCAAGTGGCTCTCAGGTTTCCACGGAACCCTTAGAATTCTTTACCACATACCTTTTCTCCTTTAACTGCATGAAAATTCAGGGTCGCAAGGATCTTTTTACTCCAGGGGAGTATTCACATGACCTCATGCCAAAATCTGGGGCTTAAAATTTTGAAAGTGGAAATTTCGGCACTTCGGAGGTTCGAGATTCTAGCTCCTAAACACCATTAGATTCCTGAATCGCCGAATGATGAAGTGACGGAGGGAAGAGATCCATGATCCACATGTCCCTGATAATAAATGAACTGAGTTTAATTTGGGCTTCGGGACTTCGGGCCTTTTCACTCCTGAACAATTTTCACCCATGATCCTCCGAATAGTCAGACTCCCAAATACACGATAATATGTGGACATGTGTCCCTGACAGTTAATGGTCCAGATTTACTCTGGGATCTAGGACTTTGGGGCTTTTGTCTCCTCCAAAACACACACCTAAAAACTACCAGAGCAACAAAGTCTGAAGGACTTAAGGGTTATCATTCACGCTTCTTACCTAGATCCAACGGTTGTGTGGGGTTCTAACTTCCCCTGAAAAAATCTCGTCCATCCACCTTGGAAAAAAGATATTTCTCTTCCTTAAGCTTCTTTCTCTTGGAGGACTTATATTCTCATGCACACCTTGCACTTCCCTCCTGATATTTTCTCTTGAAAAGACTCGAACCTTTGCACACACCTTGCACTTCTCCTACAGTCTAGAACTTAGACTATTATTTCCTTTTGCACTCCTTGCATAGGATTTGCACACTCTTGTGATATCTCTCCTCTTGAGCTTCTTCAACACTTAACAAAGTGTTGATTCTGTGCACACTTTGCACTGACTTCCCCTATGAGATTTTATACTCCAGTGAGTATGGGTGCACTCCTTGCGCTCACTCTATGTAAACTTACATAATCTCTCCTGAGCTATTTGGACCTATAACGGTTCCACCTCCACTCTCCTTGCGTGGGCACTGTGCACTCCTTGCACTGAGATTTCATAAGAGAAATAATTGAAACTTAAATAAAAATTAAGGATTCATTCAACAAGTCATTTAGATGCACACACACATAAAACAAAAAGACAAATAACACAACATTTACCCATTTACTAAATGACAAGCATGCTCAAAAATCTAAAGGCAATTCTCTTCTTCTATATTCCTTCAAAAAATATTTACAAGGATTTCAACAACTCTCAACAACTTTCATCTTCTGCTTTCAACAATTTTCAACAACCTCTTTTGGGAATATATTACATTGATTTATACATGAGGGGGATTCTCGAGCCTTACCTCCAGACTATTCTAGTGATTTCATATCACAATTAAAAGCATTCTACTACTAGGCTTATTACAATAAATGAATAATTTCAGTTTAGATATGAGTTGGCGTTCAAAATGTGTACAATCCTACAGGCATTAAAAGAAAATACAATCCCCTGGAGCACATACAATGGTTGTAGCTTCGAGATCTGATGGGATCTTTAATTACAATGCGTCCAAAATTTAAAGTGGCATTCCCTCCTTGGAATCCAAACCAGTTAAGTGAGTTGCATTGGATGTTGAGTCATCTTCCAATTTGCATCATTAAATGATGACGGTGATGCTCCTACATCAAAAAGCTAGAAGCATGTAGCCAAGGCACACCCAGGAGGCAAGTGCGCATAAGGAGGAAAGAGTGTGGAAGGAAGACAACACATAGACAGAAGAATAAAGATGACAATGGATAAAGAAAGAGAGTGAGAGAATAAAGAATGGCAGAAGGATGAGAGCTCGACATTCCAGAAATACAAGAACAATAGAAAAACATCATGTAGATTGAAAAGCAGAAGAAAACAACCAAACAACTAATTAACTGTACTGGACATGCATTGTAATGGGGTATTTTTGGGATGAGAAGATTAGGGTTTTATCCCTAGATGGTTGTATAAATATGTAACGGGTTGGGATATTAGGGGTTCCATTCCATCTTGAGATATAGTCTATGAGATGCATTGAGGGGTTCCTCATTGTTCCGTGAAGGATGGGGTTCCTGGTGTAGTTGGTTCTTGAATGTAACAATATGTGATGAGAACAATGAATAAAGGAATGCCAAATATATGATACTGAATCATGTGTTGTCTGTATTTTATATGTTTTTCTTATGGATTATGGATGGTTGCATACTATATTAGTTTTACCTCATGTTGAATATTTGCGTAATAATAATAAATGTTACAACAATAAAGTATAGATGAATCTAGAATATACTGATTATAGGAATCAAAATCATAAGTAAGTTAATACTAAATGAGAATTGAGTTATGTGCACTAACCGAATAAGAAATAATGAACCAAATGATTTCCTCCCATTCCATCAATACTGCAGAACTCTAGCTCTCGTAGTCCCAATAGATACCTCAGGTGAGACTTCATATGCGCAAGTAGGTGATGTTGAAAGGGCCCGTGTATGGTGGGTTTTGTTGGTAAAATATAACTCGAACCTAGGGTCTTACAACCTGTACATAGCTCCAACAAATGGTTCCATTGTCAAGACTGAGAATTTGTGATTAAGGGGATGTTTTGGAGGCTGACTAAGAAGGAGATATTAGAGTGGTTGGAAAGAAAGGAACATGAGTTTTCACAACAAGAGAAAATGAATCCTTGGATGAGTGACAAGCAATGGATGCAAAGGTATGTGTTCATAGATATGCATGAAATTTTCTTTGTATAATTTCCAATTATTCTGACCGAGTGGCTAGAAAGGTTAGTGGAGAAAATTGGAAGATACAGGGTTGTAGTTCCGAGGAATTGGATTCTTGAATTCATAAGACAACTGAATTCTGTAATTAACCCAACTACTTGAGTAGTTGAATTTTGGTTAGATAACATATTAGGAGGTTATGTTACATAATTTGCAGTAGATTGCATTCAATCATACAGTGTTGCAGAAAGGGACTTTTTCAAAGGGCTGTGTGGGAGGTTCTTAGAATCACTAGGTACGTGGATAAAGATGCTATTGTGTGAAAATCACGTGATGATAATGGAATCAGATGACTAAATGGGTTCGTGCACATAGGGACAACAAGGGATGAAAAGAGGGTAGTTTGAGTAAAAGAGATAATGAAGGAAGCGATGAAGAGGGAAAGAAGGGACTGAGGATGCAAGAAGAGGGTATACCAGAGGAAGAATACGAGTTTGGAGAGTTGCGCAGAGGAAGGAGGTACATGAGGCAAAATATTGGGGTTGGGAAAGGAGAGTCGCACAATGAGCCAGAGGGGAGAGAACCTTGCACACTAGTATGAATTGTGGAGATACCATATATAGGAGGAGAAGAAGAGGATTTCCAGTCCAGTCCAGTAATAAAAAATTCGTTAAGTCTTACTCAGACTGAGTCCTGTGTACTACCCTGTGTGCATCACTACAATTTGAGATAACAATTGAAGACTTGTCAAAATCCATCATAGTTAGCCGAGGAGGATAGAGTATTAGTAGTCAGAATAGTGGAAGTAGTGTGCATAGTCAGAGTTAGAATCAGAGTCAACCGACATCACCAAGAGGAGGGACTACACAAAGCAACATGGAAGGAGTAGATAATAATCTTATACTTCCTGAGTTCCAGGGAGTGGGGTCAGAGGATCTAGAACAACATCTGTTCTTTTGTGAAACAATTTGGGTCACTAAGAATGTACAAGATGAGGCTGTGAAGATTGTGCAGTTAGCGACAACATTTATAGGTCATGTGCTATTATGGTATATGAAGTTGCAGAGTATCACGCCTACAAAAAAGGCCAGAAATTTGGTAGAAATAAAGAAAGATCCATTGAAGGAGTTCAAAAATACAAATTCAGAGTCATAGTACATCACATAACTAAAGGATATTAAATAGGTACAAACATAGTCGGTATGGGATTTTGATCAACGATTTAAGGATGTGATGGCTAGAATGAATTTCCAGATCCTAGATCAACAACATCAATAATGGTTTATTGTAGGGATTATACCACACATTCGCAGGACATTGATTCAACAAAGGGTTATCTATGGTAGGAGATAGTGGAGGAATGACACAAGTTCAGATGAATTTGGTTGCTTTGATGATTCAACTGTCCGAGCTTACAAAAGGGAAGGAGAAACAATAACAAGTTTGGTGTAACAAGTGTAGAACTGAAGGCCATCATAAGGATGAATGCCCAAAATTCACACAGTATTTGGTAGTTGGAGAACCAAATCCGTTACCAGGGGGGATATTGTGAGATATGTAAGAAATGGGGCCATCCTCCCACTGAGTGTCCATTACTACAAAAGTATTAGAGTACACCAAGAAACTTGTTTTGCAAGTTCGTGGGACATGGAGAGATGGATTTATGCATGTTTGACTTAATGATGGAGTGCACATTAGATATGTATAGGATTTAGGAGGAAAATAATGAAACAGAAGGGGGTGGTCCACAATATAACAATCAAAGAGGTTTCAATCAAGGGAACAAAGGAAATTTTGGTAGAGGTCGAGGAAGAGGACCAATAATATGTTATAAATGTAATCAACTGGGACACTTGGCTCACGATTGCCCGAATCTGTGTACAAAATGCACATACTGCAGAGCATTGGATCATAGAATGGAATATTTTCCTCAACTAGTTGAGAAATGGCAGGCCAAAGGTAACTATAACCATAATCAAAATCAGGATGTGTAGAAGATATCATCTGAAAAATGGAATGAGGGACCAAGAATAACATTTGTTACACGCGGAGGAGCTAGAACAAGGGATGATATAATGAATAAAGGAAAGAATACTAAGCAATGGGTAAGGAAGTCAGCAGGGCCTATGCAAACTTTTGATCCTTAACAAGAAAGGGAGACATTTGAGAATGTGCATTTTCACAGTTTGACATATTGTAGAAGAAATTTTTGGATAAACAATGTGTATTGGTTTTCGAAACATCCAATGTTTCGAGTGGATAGTCCGCCCATCATCAGTGACAACATAAAGATTTTTGTTGTCCTTGATGATGGGTGGAGTGTCCACTCGAAACATTGGACGTTTTGAAAACCAGTACACAGTGCTTATCCATAAATTTCTTCTACAAAAGGGAGACATATCAGAAAGTGAGAAAATAAATACTTGGATAGGATTGGGGAGCATTAACATCATCAACACCTCGTATAGAAGATCACGTTGTTCCAAAGACGTTAACATGAATTTTCAAGAAGTTGTGTAGAGATAATGAAGGATGCAATTGCACTGAGTACATTGTATGAAATGATTGATCACTACACATGAGGAAGGGAAACTCCTATCCCACAAAGGATGGTAAATTAGGTATTGTGCAGGAAGAGAACCAATGAAGAATTTAGATTCAGTGCCCATAGTGGGGAGTATGATGTGGATAATGTCATCTTGGACTTAGGATCCAAGGTGAATGTTTTACCAAAGAAGACATGGGAGATGATGGGAAAACCCAAGTTAGTATGGTCTCTTGTTCAGTTAAGGCTTGAAAATCAACACAAAATAGTCTCGATTGATTGTTTGACAGGAGCACCTGTGAACATAGATGGGGTGCACAACATGGTAGAGTTTGAAGTTATTGAGATCGTGGACGACAATCAACCATATACATCACCGATGGGAATGGAATGGGATTTTAATAACCAAAGAATCATTAACTTGAAAAGGATGTAGATGATATTTGAGGTTGGATATTTGAAAGCTACTGCACCCTTGGACCCATCAGAAGGAAAGATATACATATAGCTAGCAAGAGGGAACAACATTGAAAATTTATATAACCTGGATGTGAAGATGGAGGATTATTTCAACTTGATAA